>AYEL01068201.1:0-40442 GCA_000484575.1 Olivierus martensii
AGTTTATTATAATTTTGATTGATAACTAAAAAAATTTTTTGACTAAATTACAATACTGTATTTTAAATAGTTATTAGAAAAGTATTGTCCATGAAATATTTTAAGAAAATTGTATGTTGTATTAATTTCAGAGGAAATTTTTTACGATCAGATTTATTTGAATCATTGAAAGTATTCGTATTTTCTTTTATTATTATAAAAGAAAGCATTAAATTTATATGGAGGTTAATTCATTTAACGGACGATTTGAAGATTCAATTAAAAAATGAGTATCACCGTAGCACAATATAATCACACTTGGTGGCGCTCTATCTTGTCATAGTCCAATTTCTTTGTCCGCCATTTTGGTAGGAGAGGCGTCAAGAGTTTAAGTAAAGACGTCGAAAGAACAGGTAACTTTTTCATTGGAGTACAATAATTGCGATTAATAATAATATTAACTTCTCTGGAAAATGAAAAGTTGTGTTCAGAAAAGTGAAATGGAGAGACATGATGCTTCACTGCTTGACTGATCAGCCCCTGGAATGTAGGCCGAAGTTTGAAAAGTCGAATCCGTGCAGGCAATCCCTGTTTTGACGAAACATAATAGTTTTGACGTTTGCTTTAGTTAATACTGTTTTTGAGATTATTTTTATATTAGTATAACATTAGTATTGTTAAGAGAAACGATTTAAGATTAGTCGAGTGTCAATTGACCCTGTCACTCCTGGAATCAATTCTACTTAAAAGAATCAAGATGGCGAAAGGCGAGTATCGTACTTGCCAGTCTGTAATGGGTGTTGTGCAGGGATGTGTTTATTCTTCTGTTTCCTTAAGATATTTAAATTACTAAATCTCAAAATATAAATATTAATTATGTTTTAAACAAGTTAATTTAATTTCAGAAATCAAAAGTAATAATTATGATATTCTATATTTTGTTAAAAAAATTATTTTATTAGAAAATAATAATTGATTTTTATTTTATATAATTTGCTATATTTTTAAAATGAATGGTATGAAAATATAAATTTTTCAATTACCATTAAGTATAACTTAGTCTAATGTTATTTTATATACTGTTTGTTTTGTTTTTAATTAGAGACGTTTTCATATTTTGGCATGTTTTTATTTTTTAATGTATTATGTGCAATGATTTAAAACAGGAAATACTTTATTATTTGATTGCTTAATTGTTTTAGCCATTAATATAATATAATATTTTTTTAAATATAGACTTGTGATACAGATGCAAAAGTCTCTCAGATTGCAGATTTTTATAATAGCTTACATATTATTTATATAAGTCTTTTTTTTATCATTATAAGCAGATCTGAATCTTCCATTCCTTATCATTATCATTATTTTATATTGTATATTAAAATAAAGAATCTCTATCATGAATATCTAGATAATGAACCAAGATTAAAGAATGTTTTGAATTGAAAAGTTGTTTAAATAATCTTCTAAATTGAATGTGCATTAAAAATTATATATATATTCATAGAAGTATTTTAATAGATACTTACTAAAATATTTTGGTGAATATTTATGATTTAATAAAAATATAATAGTTTTATTATTATAAATACAGTTAACAAAACAGTTATTTATAAATTTTCTACTGTTTATAGAAATAATTTTATTTGCATAATATATACCAGTACTTTTTTAAATCTCAAAAATATTCAATTAAAAATGATAGCTTTCTTCAAAAAAGCTTTACGGGCTTATATACTACTGTCCAATTCCTCAAAAAAGGACTCAACTCTGGTAGTTTGGTTCATTAGGTTCATGTGGCATTGTTTCGAGGTCATGAGATATTTTAAAGAATCTTCTTTTCGCCTCTGAGATGGCTACTCTTAGGCACACCTGTTTTGTCTTACTCACGACTGCTTTGGATTTTACTAGTAGCTTAATCTTATATATTGACATTGGGTATACTCCATTAAGTTTACATTCTTTCAAAAATTTCCATGTTTCTTCTGGTCTAGTTCTTTTCATAATCAGTTTCTCGTACTCCCGTTGAACTTGCTGTACATTGAACTGGCTCTGCTCCATGCTAATTGCTTTAATCACTGCTTAAACTCTTATACAATGTTAACAGTTTAAATATAGCACTAATAGCAGTTGAGAAAAAACTTTATTTAATATGTGCAAATGTTTTTGGCACAATGGCTATCTTCAGGCTACACAAATTAGAAGAAGAACAAGTTTTTTTAAAAATCTTACATTAGAACAAACATGCATTGCTATGGTTATAAACAACAGCTAGAATCAAGACGAAATTCGAATTAAAAATGATATTTTAAAAATATGGCATTAGATTATTTTTCAATTAAAATATTAAAATTAAAAAATATATAAAATTTCTTTATTATAAAAATCATAAAAATCTTCTTATTGATATATACAAGTATAGTAAGTCTTTAGTTTATATTATTTCAAGTTCCATAGTTTCAGATATATATACCCAGACCACATTTTGAGTCATTTCTGTTTGCATTTTTGTCAAAGTTGCATAGTAAAATATTTAAAACAACATTTCACTTTGGGTCATAAAATTCCATATTTGTGTCATTTCTGGAATTATTTTTCCTTTTGTAACACAGCACCTTGCATTATGTCAATTATTGCTCCCAATACATTTGTATATATACTTCTGATGCCACAGTATGTAAATGCAAACAAAGTCTATTTATCTTTGATATTTCCCATCTTGAAGTTAATAAACTTATATTCTTGATGTTTTGTTATTGTCATTAGTGCAACCAAATACAGCATAATGAAAATTTTACAAATAAACAGCTACATCAAAATATTTTTATCTAAATACACTAATTTTATTTAAGTTATCAAATCTACAGTGCTATGTTATTTCACTCAAGTTTACATCATCAATATGGCAGTTAGTAGAAGATTTATGTGTATCTTTACATCATTTATTCTTTATACTATAATGAAAATCTTCTTCCTTTAGTAGTAGCACACAGCATTGTTCAGTTTCTGCTTCAAGAAGAAGTAGGTGTATATACTGCTGATGCCTCTCACAATTTTCTTTCTGTTGAAAATAGTAGTGCTATTTCCCTCCGTCTTCCATATTTCAATGATTTCTTAAGGAAATTATTTTGATTTGTATCATGTTTTTGAAAAATACATTTCCAATGCAAAGTGGGGTCTGGATATCCATATATGCAAGCAGGATTTTAAGTTAGAATTCCCAAAAGTTAGAAAAACCCAAAAGTTATATTTATATAACTTATGTATAATTTTAAGTTTTAAGCAGGATTTTAAGTTAGAATTCCCAAAAGTTATATAAATATAACTTTTGGGTTTTTCTAACTTATGTATAATTTTATAGGAACAGGAAAACAGATTATACAGATATTTAATGCTTCATATCAGTACAGAAACATTAAGTTTAGATTACTGACATACTTATTATTCAGGTAAACTGATAAATTCAACATAGTTATTATTTTTATTTTTCATTATTGTAGCATCATATAATTTTGACTTGTGTCACTTTTCTTGAGTAGATATTATATATGCTAAAATACAGACTAAATATTCACTTGTTGGCATGTTAATTCAGTTGATGCAAGGTGCACTCTAGTGGCCGTTAGAAAAACTAAGAACCAGTAAACAATGACAGAAAAACATTATGGTGGCAATTATTGCCATGGATGGATAATATATCCATGATTATTGCTGTGTTGTTGGGTATCATAAAAATGATTATAGTACATCCAAATATCTCTACATTTATTGTCCATCCACGAAAGCCGCGCCTAGCTAAGGTGGATGAGTCTAAACATGAAAGGGAGAGTCACAGTCTATATAATGACGGTTGGATTATTGAATTAATATTATATTAAGTTCTGTTAAATATACTATTTCCAATGTTGAAACTAATCATTTAGCATTCGACATTACAAAAAACCTCCATTCAACTTCAGTTATCTTATGTTTGAAAACATCCATATGTGAAGCTGTCATCCCTATTTTGTCACTGAACTCGTTCAGTTAGTGCATGCTTACTTGCACGATGGTTATGGCTAAGCTGGACAGACAGTAGTTTTCCTTCATTTCTTATTGTAACTGATGTTAGTTGTCAATCCTTATTTGCTACAGGTACAGCTGAATGCTACAAATTTTGTAGGACATTGAAGCGGACAAATTAACTCCAGGGCTAATTAAAGGAATATTATCCACATTTATATCAGTGATGGAACTACAATGCGGGGGGCCCAAATTCTCTTTATCTTATTTTCTTTACCCTGTGATTTCAATAATCTATACCTGTCACCAGGGTTGCAGAGTTGGATAACAAATGATCCGACTCCGATTCTACCTTTAAAAAAAATCCGACTCCCTAAAATTTGTAAAATCTAACTCTGACTCCTGCATAGTTAAAGTTAATATTGTAAATGTATTTTATTATTGCAAATGATTCTTCTGACTACTTTACATTAATTTTATAGCATTTTGGCTGTAGATACTAGGTAGGCCCATACTTTCTTACAATTTTTAAGAGAGATTATCCAAAATTTGTGCTGTGTATAGGTTGCTATAATTTACAAAATCAACAACTGAGATAATAATTAGCAACTTTAATACAGTGGTGCCTCGCAATTCGACATTTGAGTTTCGCGGGTTGACGCATGCGCGTGCATGGAATTATGAGATGTCATTTGCTATTTGTCAGTTCTTTTGGGGTTATTTTGGTGTTTGCCAGTGTTGTTTATGTTAATTTTCAATTCTACATTTTTCAGAAAGTAAAAAATTTGTAATTATTATTTTTTTTGAGTGAAATGTAAGGATGAGTTCAAAGAGAACTTACTAGAAGAATAATCCCAAAAAGAACAACATTCAATTGAGCAAAGAGACGAAGAAAAAAATTGTAGATAAAGTGGATTGAGCAAAGAGACAAAGAAAAAAATTGTAGATAAAGTGCAGAAAGATTGAGCAAAGAGACGAAGAAAAAATTGTAGATAAAGTGCAGAAAATAGAACATAAAGAGATGATGAAAAAAATTGTAGATAAAGTGCAGAAAGGTAGAACAATTAAAATGTCGAAAAAAAATTGTAGATAAAGTGCAGAAAGGTAGAACAATTAAAATGTAAAAAAAAAATGTAGATAAAGTGCAGAAAGGTAGAACAATTAAAATGTAACTCGAGTATGATGTTCATAGGACAGCTATTGCAACAGAGAGAGAGAAGATTATGAGTGCTAGTGTCTGCTGGAAGACTTCATTCCAACATCCAAGGGTTAATAAATTGTGTTGTGTATAAAATAGTGTTTTTTGTAATTTAGTGTGTTATACAATAATAAAACACATGTAATATTCTTGTGTTTTTTGTAATTTAATGTGTTATACAATGTATTGTGTATAAAATAGTGTATTTTGTAATTTAGGTATACAATAGTGTGGTGTATAAAATAGTGTATTTTGTAATTTAGTGTGTTATACAATAGTAATATGTATAGTAAAGTAAATAATATACGTCGATATACAATAGTAAAACACATATAATAAAGTAAATAATATAGTGTATCTCTCTCACTCACCTATTAGGGGAGTGAGATGGTAACTGATAATGAATTATTCGTTTTTACATAGTCTTATATGGGAAATATCGTCTCGCAATTCGACAATTTCTCAATTCGACATTTTACTTTGGCAACGGATTACTGTCGAATTGCGAGGCACCACTGTATACTGAAAAGAGAAATGCGTGTCCTTCTAAAATTTTACATGATTTGTTTTATTGCTGTTGAAATTTGAATAAAAAAAAATCTTTCCTCCTGAGAAGCATTTATCATGCCAAAATTTACTTTCAAAACTCTTCCAAGTTCTAACTAACTCTTCCAAGTTCTAACTAGTATAAATGCCTATTAAAATAAAATTAACACTTATAATTTCTAACTAACTCTTCCAAGTTCTAACTAGTATAAATGCCTATTAAAATAAAATTAACACTGAATTAAAATTAACACTTCCTTTTAGAGTTTTAAATTTTAATTACATAGCAAACAGGCAAATACCAAAATTAAATTTAAGCATTAATTCTAATAAACAAAATAGTCTCAGTAAGTTCATCTATCATTGCAGTTCTCTGATCAGCTCTGATCAAACGGAGTGAAGAAAATAGTCTCTGTATGCTGATCTGTAATTGGAGGCTGAACTATAACAAAGCGCAGCATCTTTTACAATTTCAGGATATTTAGAGATGGCCTCTCTAACATTTAATTTAGATTTTCTTTCAAAACATTCAAAATCTTTTACAATTTCAGGATATTTAGAGATGGCTTCTCTAACATTTAATTTAGATTTTCTGTCAAAACATTCAACTTCTATTAGAGTTTTGTTAAATTCCATCTTGAAATTTGCTATTTGCGATATTTTGTAGGTTTACTTTTATCAGTATCAGACTCGAGTTTTCTTCTTTTTTGGTGCTGGAGATTGTCCGCTAGATCCGATAATTTTTCAAAATCAGTTTCATCATCAGTATTTGGACATTAGCACTTAAAATTCGATAAAAATCCAAAGTCTGGATAGGCTTATACATGGGTTTGGCATTTTTACTAATTTTCAAACTCTGAAGTCAGGGAATCAGCTTATATTTAAGTATATATGGTAATTTAGTAAATTTAAATTTAATTCGAATTTTTCTTTGCAATGTCTGTTTGGGTGCCAATTGCAAAGTCGCGGATTAGAATGAATATCAATAATATTAATTACCACTAAACCTAACGGTTCTAACGACTCTGAAATCCAGAGTTTGGCCTGACCTCAAGTCTTAAAACTAAAGTTTAACTTAAAAATAATTAACTACAAACAACCTAACACTAACTAACGTTAACCGGCAACAACAAAACCGGAACTTATAACTAGAAGTAACGATTAGGTGTTAGATGGAAAACGACAAAAATGATGTTAGAAACTCTAAGCATACTTTATACAGGGGATTAAACCATTACCAATTAACCAAACGAATCTAGCCAAACTCCCTCTGGCGGATAAAGTCCATATTAAATTTACTAAACGATTATTATTTTATTAAATTTAAGCTACAGTGCCACCATCTGTTGGATTAATAATTAAATTTAAGCTACGGTGCACCATCTGTTGGATTAATAATTAATTAATTTAGAATTTGGAACTAAGGTAGCACCATTTAATGATTAATGATTAAACAATAATTTTTAAATTAATTTTCCCAAAATAATTGGTGTGGCAAAATTTTATTTCGGGAAAATTAATTTAAAAATTATTGTTTAATCATTAATCACTAGATGGCGCCACCTTAGTTCCAAATTCTAAATTAATTAATTATTAATCCAACAGATGGTGGCACTGTAGCTTAAATTAAAATAATCGTTTAGAAAATTCAATATGGACTTTATCCGCCAGGGGGAGTTTGGCTAGATTTGTTTGGTTAATTGATGTTAGAAACTTATGCTAATAAATAAATTCTCAAACAAGTTAAATAACAAAAAAATATATATATAAATTTATTAGACTCAGAAACACTTACAAAAGTGTTTATTTCGTTTAAATAAAGCTTTAATTAACAACAAAACTTATTTAATTCAAATATCCAAAAATCCACAAGAAACACACCTTAAATACTACTTAATTCTATTACCTCCACTACCGATACAAACTTCAAATAATCGTCTATCCTTACAAGAAATTCAAATGTCACTTTCGTCAATTTTACGTTAAGACAACACCTCCATTGGCTTGTCGGTCGCGTTGGTCCCTTATACCGGGTGACTTACAATCCCGCACTTCACTTATTTGCATACTTATATGTAACAAGTTTTAAAGCTATTAGCTTACAGTGTAATTCAATCATGTTATCCTCTTTACAATTAATTTATATATCGAACAAAACATCGATATGGCTCATTCCCATATTCACATATCGGATCAGTGGTAAAATTAATTAGATAAGATGACGTCATTAGCTAGGACAGCTCTTTCAGAGGACGGTTCCGATTCCGTATCACATGATTGCGAACAATGGAGACAGAGAATGTGGGAAGTAGGTTAACTTTTAAACTAAAATATAATACGTTAGAATATATGAAAATAACGCTAAATAATAGAGTGCATAACAAAATAAAAATAGGTCAGATCAAAGTTAACCTCCTCACATTTTTTATATATGTATATATATATAAAAGATGTGAGGAGGTTAACTTTGACGTTTTATATATGTATATATTTACCCTTCAGCAGAGTGAGCAGAGCACTTGTTTGGTCCACTGGAGTTGAGTATCAAATGGAAAATCCGTGCGGCGTCCGATCCTGGGTCACGTTCGGTCGGAAGATCCACCGTTCGTGACAAAATTATTAAAAAATCATTTTAAAGTTTGAATTTATTCAGTTTGGAGAATAATACAATAAAGCATGGCGCGGCGTCTGATCCTGGGTCACGTTCGGTCGGAAGATCCGCCGTTCGTGACAAAATTATTTAAAAAATCATTTTAAAGTTTGAATTTATTCAGTTTGGAGAATAATACAGTAAAGCATAAGATTATCTGAACCATTTCTTTTTAGTGCACTAGTTATTGTACTGACTTATTATTGTCCATCCACGAAAGCCGTGCCTAGCTAAGGTGGATGAGTCTAAATGTGAAAGGGAGTCACAGTCGGTAAAATGATGGGTGGGAATATTGAATTAATACTGTATACTGCCGTTAGTGCTATTTATTTGTTATTGACTTAGTGTTATAGGCAGGTTATATATCTTGTTACAAATGAATTAATAGTATATTTAACAGAACTTTAATATAATATTTCCAATGTCAAAACTAATCATTTAGCATTCAACATTACAATAAACTTCCATTCAACTTTAATTAATCATTTAGCATTCGACATTACAATAAACTTCCATTCAACTTCAGTTTTCTTGCGTTTGAAAACATCCATGTGCGAAGCTGTCATCCCTATTTTGTCTGGACTCATTCAGTTAGCACACATATACTTCCACTGATGGTCGCAGCTAAGCTGGACAGACCGTACTCCTGTCCTTAATACATTCATTTCTGATTTAGTTAGCACACATATACTTCCACCGATGGTCGCAGCTAAGCTGGACAGACCGTACTCCTGTCCTTAATACATTCATTTCTGATTTTATTTATTCACACGATATATGCAATACAGCATAGAAATAATCTTAAATATAATATACATTGCTTTTTCAAAATTTTTCTTTATTTTGATTTATAAGCTATTTCCTAAAATAATATTACTTTTATAATACATCCATTCCCAACTTAGACAAATAATTGGGGAGGAACCTTTTTACATAACTCTGATTTTGTGTAAGTTTGAAAAATAATCAAAATCAAAAATTCCAGGGACTAAGTGAACTACAGTTTCCATATTTACATAATATTTTGGTACCATATTTGTTCCTTGACTGAAAAGGAAATATTTCCACAATAGAATGATATCAATAACATGATATTTAAGATCAACAAGTATCATAAATAAATAATATAAAGTTGTTTTTAATAATGTAAATTAGTATGTTCGAACTTGTACATTTAGTAGATGCTTGTGCTATATATCCTGAAAAAATAAAATATTTTACATAAAAAATACATTTATGGAGAGTCAAATTTTATGTAAGTCAAATATTACACAAGTCAAGAAGATATTGTTCTTCATACTTTCAGTAATAATAATCTTGGCATACAATAATGTACAGATAGGCCTCAATTAGTGCGAGTTTGAATAATGTGATATTCGATTAGTGCGACTTATAAAAATGATACTGTTTTTCAGTTAGTGCGGGCAAATATTCGATTAATGCGAACTTTAAGCATAGAACAGTCTTATTAACAAATGTCCGTCCCCTTTTATGATGTCAGTTAACAAATTAATGTTAATTTTCAGTTAGTAAAACTGGATGAGAAGCAGTCCAAGAACAGTCACTTAGCCTTGAAGGGGTGAAACACCAGAAAGATGGGCTTTTTGCCATTAGCTATTTTAACAGTACTATTATTCAGCTTTGTTATCGTATATATACAGTATAGTACAGAAGCCAGAAAGATGGGCTTTTTGCCATTAGCTATTTAACATTACTATTATTTAACTTTGTGTAGATTTTTGATTGATTAAAAATTGATTTTTATTTTGATTAGTGTATACATACAGTATAGTACAGAATTTTCTTTTAAAAAGTATCGAAATTGAAAGGAAGAACACTTTTGATGATATAACAGGAAACGAAAAAAGTAAAGGTAAGTGATTACACTAGAGCAAAAAAATGGATGTGATTGAGCAACATAAAAGCGGCACTCAACTTCTGCTTTCAATTTGGCGGTTGGTTTGATGATGGTATGAGACGCAATTCCTGGTGTTTTAATTTAGATGATGAACAATGATGTAAAATGTGAAAATAAATATATTTTAAACAGTTAGTATTGTGGTTATAACGTAAAATATGAAAATAAATATTTCTTAAACAGTTAGTATTATGGTTGGACGCAATTCCTGGTAAGTTATTAATTTAGATGATGAACAATGATGCACAATTCCTGGTAAGTTATTAATTTAGATGATGAACAACAATGTAAAAGTGAAAATAAATATTTAATTTAGATGATGAACAATGATGTAAAATATGAAAATAAATATTTTTTAAGCGGTTGGTTTGATGATGGTATGAGACGCAATTCCTGGTAAGTTATTACCCCTGTCAGACCTGATTTAATTCTATTTAATCTAAAATTATATAATTTTAAATGATTTGGCAGTTGGTTTGATGATGGTATGAGACACAATTCCTGGTTGTTAGATTTTTGATGATGGTATGAGATGCAATTCCTGATAAGTTATTAATTTAGATGGATGAAAACGATGTAAAACACAATTCCTGGTAAGTTATTAATTTAGATGATGAACAACGAGTAAAATTCGCAATTCCTGGTAAGTTATTAATTTAGATGATGAACAATGATGTAAATGCAATTCCTGGTAAGTTATTAATTTAGATAATGAACAATGATGTAAAATGTGAAAATAAATATATTTTAAACAGTTAGTATTGTGGTTATAAGGACGCAATTCCTGGTAAGTTATTAATTTAGATGATGAACAATGATGCACAATTCCTGGTAAGTTATTAATTTAGATGATGAACAACAATGTAAAAATGGTATGAGATGCAAATCCTGGTAAATTATTAATTTAGATGATGAACAACGATGTAAAATATGATTTGGTAAGTTATTAATTTAGATGATGAACAATGATGTAAAATATGAAAGTAAATATTTCTTAAACAGTTAGTATTGTGGTTATTCATTGTGGCCAGAATCTCACAATGCAAGAATCAATTATCATATTTTACATATAGTTAATACTTCGAATAGTGCAAATTCAAACAGTGCGAGAAATTCATGGGACCCATTACTCACACTAATCGAGGCATACCTGTATTTTAATAATATATTTATAACAGTGATTAATTTGAAAACATTTTTATCATCATTAATAGAATAGGCTAGAAAGTTATACATAAATGAAATGCACTCTCATAGGATAAGAAGACTATTACATGAGATAATGTTTTCAGTCAAATACAACTGATCAGGAAAAATATATCATTCCTGAAGTATATCAATTGCACTTAACTAAAATAATAGAATATCTTGGATAATAATTTTATATTAACCTATGATAGTTCTTTGCATTTGTTATATTTTATAAGTAGAGCAACTCATCATAAAGCTAAAAAGTTTTATAAATGAAAAAAATATAAATAAAAAGTTTTAAAAACAACAATTAAATAGACTAAAATAATAAAATTAGGAGAGTATTAGCAACAAAATTTAATAATACTATTACAACCTTCAATACTAGCAATTGAGGACAATATACTTCATGAGATTCTTCATTCATAATATTAAATTGAAAACTCAATACAATTTTTAGATACTAGTTAACAATAACCAGCTGATACTATATCAATATTGAATATTTCTAGTATAAATATGAAAAGTGCATTTTACCTTTACAATATATTTTAACAGCAAAAAATAAAATTTTAATAATCTAAGTACTAACTTATTATTAGATGTAAATAAACTTTGCACCTTAAAGAATAGATCCTTCATTTTAAATGGAAATTTTAAAAATTAGAAATAAATTAACACTGATGGTATTTAACTAGTTACTAATAGCATTACAATTTTGACTAATTTATCTGAAGAGAAAAGCATGCTTCGACTCATGATCAAACTAGAAATCTTTTATACTATAAAATTCCAGTACATTGCTTTTTGCTAATACGATATTTTTACAGCTCTATAAGCAAGATCTTTATAAATTACAAACTTCAGTTAAAGTTTGTACTGCTGAAAAGGGCTATGAATATGAATTCATAGCCCTCTTCAGCATTTTTTAGAATTAAAAAAATTTTTTTAAATGTCGGAAAATGTGCACTTCTATGTTAACAGATGATGAATAAACAGCTATCAATTACAGAAAATCTAGTAACATTAAAGATAAAAGTTTTAAATATTTTTAATTATTCTATATTTCCAAGTGGATGAGACATTCTTTCTTGGGTGGTCGTGTGTTTGGAAATACAGAATAATTAAAAATATTTAAAACTTTTATTTTTAATATTACTAGATTTTCTATAATCGATAGCTATTTATTCATTATCTGTTACCATAGAAGTGCACATTTTCTGATGTTTAAAAAATTTTTAACATTTTATATTCTTAGAATATTTATTCTTTATATATTTTTACTTCTGTATTCTGAATAGTAGCTGAAGATGGTCACTAGTTTGATAGAAACATTCTAAAGTTTTTCTATTAAAAAGTTTTTATTTTTATGAAATTGCTTTTGAGTGCTTTTCTTTCAATCATAATTTTGAAGATAATAAGAGTTTGAATTTTTCTACTTCCAACAATCTAACCATTAAACAACTAAGTCTACCTGTTATATTTCAAGATATTATATTTAATTTGTTTATTTATTTATTTTTTTAAACCACAGACATTAGATTCAGCCAATTACAAGAAAAAAATAATCCAAATTTAATAGAATATCTGTAGAGATAATACAAGTTAGTTGTGGTGGTCTAATAATTAAGTTGTCAGGGAATTATCACAAAGTATCCAGTTCATCCTAGGCCAAAACATTTTCCTCAATTGATAAAAGTCTCTGCTTTTTTTATTTAATTTTTATTATATAATCAAATATAATAGCATTATTAGCAGAAAATCATAATCTTTATTTTCACTTGAAATAATTTCCATTGTTCCATGCAGTCCTGTTAAGCCAATATAAATTAAATTACAATATATTTAATTACATAAATGTAAATACTTGATACAATATATTTAAAATTAAAAAATAGTTACTTAAAATGTATAATTAACTTATGTTAACAATATAAATTTTATATAAACTTAATTCTGTTTTTACATGAACTTTTTTACACGATTTGTTTTGATTTAGCATAATCGATCCAAATTCTAAGAAAATTTTTTTTGTATTACAGTGAATGTGGTGTTTGCATCACATTAAATAATTAACTTATGTTAACTATATAAATTTTATATAAACTTAATTCTGTTTTTACATGAACTTTTTTTACACGATTTGTTTTGATTTAGCATAATCAATCCAAATTCTAAGAAAATTTTTTTTGTATTACAGTGAATGTGGTGTTTGCATCACATTAATCAGTTCCATATTGTTATTTCTGATTTCAACTAGAAAAGAAATTTCTGGGGAATTCCCCTAATTATACATATAACTTCAATAGGAAATTTATTTTGTCTGCATTTTGAGTTTGGCATTTAAAGTGAAAAGTATCTTTTTGATGTTTAAAGTATAAAAAATTTAATAAAAGTTAAAATAAATGCACATATAAATTTATTAATTTTGCTGAAAAGTCAATAAATGATAAGTTATAATTTTCAAACCATTTTGTCAAACATGATCCTAATGAGGAATGAGAAAGAAAGCTTCAACATGATCTAAAGTCATTAATGGCATTTTACAGAAAATTATATAATGGCCTAGCCAAAACACAAATACAATGATTAATAATGGAATTCTTTCTTAAAGTCACTGAAACATTGGCAACACAGGAGACTAATGTTAATTTTGTTTAAGAGATCGCAGAAAGCAGTTAACCAATAGAGCAAGAAGACAATGATCAAGATATTTCTAGTAATAGTAGTGATATTGTTGTCTTACATAAAAATATGTTTATTGTCAGAAAGAGACAACAAATAAAATGCTTTGTATGTCATTTCTGGATTAAATGTTTATGTTTTAGTTTTTCTAAGCAGTTTATTTAATCTAAATTCAATTATTATATTATTAAAGTTGTCAAAGTATATTTAAATATACATCTAAAGAATTTTCTAAGTACATAACATAGACAAGAATTAAAATTACTATTTATTAATATGTAATATTAAAGTTTAATATTTAAAACATTATATGATATATAAAATAATAAAAATACTAATTTAAATTGAAAATTATTTAATCTTATGTTATAATCTTATGTTCAAAACGAGTTCTAATTCTTATGTTCCAATCTGTTATTATAATGAGTTGAAGATAGCTTAATAAAGCTGAAAGCGCTTTTCTGGTTTTTTAAAACTTTCTTGCTTTTTAAACTTTTTCCACTGTAAACTTGTGCTATAAAAGGACTTATAGTTTTTATTATTTAATCCTTATTTAAATTAGAAATCATAAAATAATCCTATTTAATCAAAGAAAATATTCTCACTTGAAGAAACATTCCTTCTTGATTTCCTTGATATGCCAATATACTAAGTATTGTATAAACTTTTCTTACTTGTTGTAATGATAGATTTTGTAAATAATCCAAGATGCTCTGGTATAGATATGGAAAATAAACAACATTTTAGTAGAAAAATTCATCATTAATAATAATTACTACAGTAAATACCTTTATAAAGTATGCAAAAAATGACATTTCTTCAGTATATTCTTTAACCAAGCATACAAGAGTATCAAGTGAAGTATTAATTTCATTAGTTGTTCCACTGCCAATATGACTGACTAAATTTCCAATAACTTCCTAAAAAATTATGAATATTTTCTAATAATGGAATTCCATTGGAATTCTAATACTAGATATAATAATACCTACCTGCTTACAATATGTATCAAAGCAAACAAAGGATTTTTGATACAAAGATGATCCAAACTGAGATACTGAGATATCATTGCCTCTTATGAATGTTTCTGCGAGAATTAATAATGATCCAAAATATTCTCTCACAGCCTAAAAAATTGTTATAAAAATCAAAAAAGCTTAATTAACAAAATTTTTGGTATAATTTTGATAAATGATCTTACAGCAGTATAGATAAAAGATGCATTAAGTAAATCCTCAATGAAGAATCCAGCTCTGATTTTGTTCCTCATTAAACTTTCAATGGGTTTTCTATGAATTGCTAAAGAATGCAACACTAAGAGAACTAAAAAATCTAATGCCTTTCATAAAAAAAGTTTTAATTAAAATAATAGTAAAGTATATTTGAATGTACAATAAACAATTGATTATACCTTGTATTTTTCTGTCTGATCCAAACCGTGAATTACCTGTATTTCAAATATTTATTTATTTTAATCAAAATAAAATTTTGTAGATACTCAATTATAAACAACTAACGTACAGGGGATAAACCATTTTACAAATTAATAACGAACAAGCCAAACTTCCCCTGGCGGATAAAGTTTTAAGTTATATTTTTAGATTAATAATTATTTTTTTGAATTACAGCTACGTCCATTTTTACAATTCAAAAATACATTTTTTTGAATTACAGCTACAGAATGGTGGCACCGTAGCTGTAATTCAAAAAAAAATTGTAGCTGTAATTCAAAAAAATGTATTTTTGAATTGTAAAAATGGAAGTAGCTGTAATTCAAAAAAATAATTATTAATCTAAAAATATAACTTAACTTATCCCGCCAGGGGAAGTTTGGGCGTTCGTTATTAATTTTGTAGATATTATAATAAAGCAAAACCTACTTTTATCCATGCATCACTAATAAACTTTTGGAATCGCACAGATGAACGAATTGTATCCAACAACACAAAGTCCAAACTAGTATAATAATAAAAAAATTTATTTAAAATTCAATAATATGATAAATAGAAACTTTTAAATATTTACCTTGACTGTGCTTTGGAATATTCTGATAAAACTGGCTGAATACTTTCTAATTCTAAATTATAACGCAACTCTAATATGGTCTATTTAAATATAAATGCATAAATTTATTTAGCCAATCTCTTAATGAATAGTAAGTAGAATAAATTAATTAATTTATTAGTTTTAAAAATAATAAATGTGTTTCTTATAATGGATGCATTTGATTGTCAGGATAATTTTCATAGATTGTTTAGATGTTTTTGAAATGAAAAAAGTCATCAATAATGATCCCCACTCCATAATCACAACTAAAAGAAAAAATTAGGCATTCTCCATTTAGTATGTTTACAATGGTAAGTTGAAGGTTATTAACTATAGTATAAATAATTTAATTAAAGATCTTTTGTCGTATTACTGAACTGATTCAGTTGAAATCTAAGATAAATAACTATTTTTGAAAACATAAGTAATTAATAATTAAAGGATGAGACTATCTTTAACATAAAATATTTGTTGAGAATTGGACTGTAAAGATTAAAAATTTCATGACAAAATTCTACAAATGTTGATAATTTTATGTATTATACAGGCATAAGAAAAGAAAAAACATTGTCAGTTAAAGTATGGCAGGCTATTAACAAAACAACGTCATGTCATAATAGCCACTTATTATGGCATACAGGTGAAAAGTGTGTAATTTCCCCCAGCAATATAGGAATTTCTATGCAAAGAAGAAAAATAGAGCATGAAAAGAACCATGTAATTTTTTCATAATAAATTTGAGTTATATTTTATTTATACATTGGCACTTTTTTTTGTAAACAACTCAAGACAAATAATTCAAAATTAAAGTTTAATTTTCCATTTTAAATTAATTTATAAATTAACACAATTATCATATTTACTATATTTTACACATATAAAATGCAATTCCATTTCAGTTAAGAACATAAATATTAAATTTTTTAATCCATTGTAACATTTAGTGTTAAGAAAAACAAATCATCATTTACAAGTAAATTTAATAAGACAGTATTATATAAGGGGAAGCCATAAAGTTTTTATTCTCATTATGATGCAGATGTGCTATGGATCTGAAATTTGGTCTAAAGTTGTGTTATTCAGTAGAATTTATTAATTACAATAGATCACAGTTTGTATCCTCTTTACATCCACATAATGGATGCAAGGAATTTTGAGCCAAATTTTTGGGGCATGCATCTTTTATGTTGTAAAATATAGCATATCATTAATTAATTTGAAAATATTTACATCAAATGCATCTTGAGGTCCAATACTCTGTAGAATAAATTTTGTAATTACTGGTAAATCTTGAACATCAGCTGAAGGAAGAGTTTTTATAACTATTTGTCTGACCTTGAAATATGAGAAAAAAATTAAAAAGAAAATTATTTTAAATTTTAATAATTTCAATATCAATTTTTACAAGTTAGTCTAAAAGTGCAAAATGTCTTAATGAATTTAATGATAATTAAATACCTTAAATAAGGCTAATTAATTTAATAAGGTATTGAATGAAAATTAATTTATTATAGCAGAGGCTATAGATACTTGCTGCTATAATAAATTAATTTTCATCAAGTCAACTTGCTAAACAAAAATTTTTTTAAATGAACAGTTTCATATACAAACTACTGATTAATTCATTTTTGATACAATTTCAAAAAAGAATGTAATATTCAAAGAATTTATAGTGTGAGTTATTAACTAATGTTCCATTCAACTTTTTTCTAATTAAATCACACAAAATAAAATGCTTGTATTCAATAAGTGCTTTAACAATGCCAAATCAACTATACCCCATGAGAACAATGACTGCTCAACTTAATTAATAGTATGAAAACTCATTTTGAAAATAAGTTGAACTTTTCTTTCTAATAGAAATAATGATATACATAATCAGAGTTCTAATCTAACCAAAAATATGCATCCGATTCTTGAATTATATTATATATTACTCAAGACTTATTATGTAATTAAAACTAAATTTAAATAAGTATGGATTTATTATATTAGATGTAAGAAAGTCTGGGAATGCAGAATGCTCTGGAATGGTTTATAGAGGGATGATTATTATAAAATTCATACATTACTACAGTACCTAGAGTAATTCATATAAAGTTATTGAACATGGGAGATATTCAAAATTTTCAATCAATATGGATCTGGGATGGGACTATACTAGACACCTGGAATTGTACAGAGTCCAATCTTGGATTCTGTTTCAACTGACAGCATATTTTAATTGTACATCTCTAACAAGCAGTCATGTTTCTTTTTTGAAATATAGATACTTAAAAGAAAAAAAACATGGTTACTATGATGGAGTTATCATAACATGGATTATGCTTTGATAACCCCATCACAGGTAAAAAATTTGTAAACTGAAAATGCCCAATAACAATAGTAATTTTAGTAGTAATAATAAGCAATAGAAAACCAAATCTTCCAAGATATAAAATTATTCAAAACTGAATACATATCTCTAAACATTAGATATAAAGAACATGCGATAAAATAATTTTACAAAATGAAAATTGCCCCTTTGACTAGCATTGCTCAAATTTCAACTATAGGCTAAAAAAAAAGAACATTAATTTTATTTAAGGAAAAAATATTCACAATATGGAAAGTAAAACATCATTTTTGAGATTCTAATTACGATAACAAAGATACATACATTACAATGATAATTATCATCATAATGTTATGAATCTTTGTCATTTAAAAAAATTATAATAATCTTTAGTATTTTTGTTTACATAGAAAAATATTTACAATAAAATGTAGCCATCCATTTTGATAAATTGAAGAGAACAAACAAGTCTAAAATGCATTTTATCTGCAAAATATACTGCCAACAAAATAATTTTTCTATTGCAATGTTGGACTGTTTATTGCTTCTCCTATTACATTTGACTGGAAAGACTGGTTTTCTCATTTTTAAATATAATCATTCTCAACTTCTTTATATCAAAAATTGAAACTGATAGCATTATTGTTTATGCTTACATTCCCCATAATCTGTGTATTTTCAATGAATAAAAAAATAATAAATGAATAATAATAATAAAATAAGTAGGTCCCCAACTTATATAGTTAATTTGTACAAAATATTACTGTGTAAGTCAAAAACTGTGCGAGTCCAACAATGTTTAATTCAATATATGTGAATGAGTGCATTAATAAACAGCAATGCTAAATAAAATTTATAAGCAAACTTTAGGCACGAATAAGAAAATTTAAGGTTGTAAATGATATTTTTGCAGAAAAGTAAATTGTTTAATGAATTTTTTATTTGCATTTTATGGAAATTCAGTAGCAAGACTTGTGCATCCACAGTTTCAACTTGTGTTATCTGAAATCATCTGAAACCATGTATGCCATGGATCGACTGTATGTGATGTTGGCTTATAACCTTAAAATGTTCAGGCTATTTTGCTTATTTATGTTGTTTATATTATTTGTTGATTTTAAATACCATAATATTGATCAATATTGTTCATAGTAGTAGTTCCTTTTTCATTCAGCAAATAATAATATGTCAATGTTGTGAAAGAATAAATTAAGCAATTATCAAATTGTATCCATCTTTAAAGTAGTAGTTCCTTTTTCATTCAGCAAATAATATGTCAATGTTGTGAAAGAATAAATTAAGCAATTATCAAATTGTATCCATCTTTAGAATTTTTCAGAGTTTTTGTTAAAAATTCATTTTTCAATTTACATAAAATGAATTTTATTTAAAAAACCCAAGTCCTAATTATTTAAATAAACCATAGAATATGAAAATAATATATATTGAATATTTTACAGTACAGGAATTTCCAAGTTTGAGTCCTGGTTTTATGAATTTTTTCAAATATGAAATATCAAAAAAAAATAATAAAATAAAAAATATTCAAAAGTATGAACATTAATTGCAATAAATAAATACTAAACATTCATAAAAAGGCATTTAAAACTACATACATAGCTATGCAATACAGTATAATTTAGTTTAATAGCAGAAAGTTCTTCATTTGTTATGAAAAATCAAAATAGTGGACCAAGAAGTGAAAGTAGTGCATGCTCTAGCATAAAAATAAAAATAAAAAATATTCAAAAGTATGAACATTAATTGCAATAAATAAATACTAAACATTCATAAAAAAGCATTTAAAACTACGTACATAGCTATGCAATACAGTATAACTTAGTTTAATAGCAGAAATTTCATCATTTGTTATGAAAAATCAAAATAGTGGACCAAGAAGTGAAAGTAGTGCATGCTCTAGCTATAATTGTTTCACTGGAAAATTATTTATATAAATAAATAATTTTCATTCCTGAGTTGTTCCTAAGACATTATTCACTACATAAATGCTGATCTATGTATTTGTCAATAATAATAATTTATTTGATTTTAAAGGTCATGCTTTTATTTCTTTAGACAAATAAATCATCATTTATATAAATGCTGATCTATGTATTTATCAATAATAATAAAGAATAAAAATACTTTATATTTATATGGCATAAATAATTTCATTATTATTCTAATTTATTTGATTTTAAAGGTCATGCTTTTATTTCTTTAGACAAATAAATCATCATTTCATCACAAAATATTGATTTTGTTGACCTTTACTTAATTTTATTATGATTAAATTTCATTGCTGAGAATAGAATTCCTGGCTTTAACATTTTGTCTATGGGAAATTGACTCTCAGTTTACAAATTCTTATTTTGAGAGTCCATTTTCAGGAATGAATTAGCTCAAAGTTGGAAACTTCCTTTATTAATGAATCATACAATAAAAAAATTCAATATTTCAGAAATAATATATTCATTATATTATCACCATTAATTTTTAAATATTACCTCTGATATATCTTGAGATTTAATATTAAGATTTCCCAATGTATCTAAAATTGTTGCATTCAATTCTCTTGTTTCTGTTAATAAATTGCTAAAATATTTTTAATTTTAATTTTCAGAATTCTTTAAATACATATATTAAGTATTATTATATTTATTAAGATTAATGCAAGTTGTATAGACCAGTCTTACTAACAAATGTCCGTCCCCTTTTATGATGTCAATTAACAAATTAATGTTAATTTTCGGTTAGTAAAACTGGACGAAGAGCAGTCCAAGAACAATATAGATCAGTCTTACTAACAAATGTCCATCCCCTTTTATGATGTCAATTAACAAACATTCTTACTAACAAAGCTCTGCCTCCTTTTATGATGTCAATTAACAAATTTCGTTAATTTTTGGTTAGTAAAACTGGACAAGGAGCAGTCCAAGAACAATAGTTAATTTTCGGTTAGTAAAACCGGACGAGGAGCAGTCCATGAACAGTCACATAATTTTCAGTTAATAAAACCAGACGAGGAGCAGTCCAAGAACAGTCACTTATCAAATGTCCGTCCCCTTTTATGATGTCAATTAACAAATTAATGTTAATTAAAGGTCCGTCCCCTTTTACGATGTCAATTAACAAATTAATGTTAATTTTCGGTTAGTAAAACCGGACAAGCATTCTTACTAACAAAGCTCTGCCTCCTTTTATGATGTCAATTAACAAATTTCGTTAATTTTTGGTTAGTAAAACTGGACAAGGAGCAGTCCAAGAACAATAGTTAATTTTCGGTTAGTAAAACCGGACGAGGAGCAGTCCATGAACAGTCACGCTCCGTCTCCTTTTATGATGTCAATTAACAAATTACCGTTAATTTTTGTTTAGTAAAACCAGACGAGGAGCAGTCAAAGAACAGTCACTTGGCTTTGAAGGGCAGTAAAACTGGACGAGGAGCAGTCCAAGAACAGTCACTTGGCTTTCAAAAACGAGAAACAGTCCAAGAACAGTCACTTGGCTTTGAAGGGGTGAAACACCAGAAAGATTGGATTTTGCTGATAGCGATTTAACATTATTATTATTCAGCTTTATCATTTTTGTCATTAGCTATTTAACATTACTATTATTCAGCTTTGTTATCGTTTACGTTAGCTATTTAACATTATTATTATTCAGCTTTGTTATCATATAGACCGTTAGCTATTTAACAGTACTATTATTCAGCTTTGTTATCGTATATATACAGTATAGTACAGAAGCCAGAAAGATGGGCTTTTTGCCATTAGCTATTTAACATTACTATTATTTAACTTTGTGTAGATTTTTGATTGATTAAAAATTGATTTTTATTTTGATATCATCGTATACATACAGTATAGTACAGAATTTTCTCTTTTAAAAAGTATGAAGGGGTGAAACACCAGAAAGATGGGCTTTTTTGCCGTTAGCTAATTTAACATTACTATTATTGAATACATATAGTATAGTACAGAATTTCTCTTTTTAAAAAGTATCGAAATGGATAAAAGGAAGAACACTTTTGATGATAGTATGAGACGCAATTCCTGGTAAGTTATTAATTTAGATAATGAACAACGATGTAAAATTATGAAAATAAATATTTCTTAAACAATTAGTATTGTGATTATTCATCGTGAAGTTGGCTAATGGCTGGAATCTCACAAAGCAAGAACCAATTACCATATTTTACATATAGATAATACTTTGAATAGTGCAAGAAATCCGTGAAACCCATTATTTGCACTAATCGAGGCCTACGTGTAATTTAATTTAGAGGTCTTTTGTCATTCTGGCATGAATATGATATATTTTACTCTCTTAAATAAAATATTTAATTTATATTGAAAAGATTTATAATGTGATTTTTATGAAGACTAGGCTGTAAAGATTTTACTGATCCTCCTCTAACAACAAATCCAAAAGAAGGATATCTTTGCAGTCTCTTTTTTCCGGATGATGCAGTTTATGGTAGCCATCCTCGATTCAAGTAAGTTAAGTTTTATATATAAAATGCATAGTTTTAATAAAAATCCAAACTTTTAAAGCAAAAAGAACATTATTTCCTGATCAAAAGATTATTTAAAATTTTCAAATTTGTGGATTAATTTCAAGAATTTGCATAATTATTTTTCTGTTATTGTTCTGTATTTATTAATAATTTCATAAATCATATAAATATTTACATTAAAAAATGACTTTATTTTCTTAAAAGCCTTAAATTGATCTAATGTAATTTAATAATTTTGATATATAGTTACCAATATATAATTGTTTGTCTATAAATTAAAATTATTGCATTTATGTTGCATTGCATGTTGTATTTATATCTTTTTTTTCTATCAACTTGATATTAATTGTAGTTGCAGATTATTTTTAATAAAAAAAAAAATTGATTGATTTTATATTGTATAGTGAAATATATTTTGATTTATAATGATATTTATAAATTTTTAAAATGAAATAATCAACAGGAAGTTATCGTTGAATTTTGAAAATTCAAATTTTCCTGAAATTTAAAAAAAATCTTATACTGATATAATATATATAAATTTTTGTTTTTTCAAAACCTGCTAATTTGTATCTTAACAAATTTAATTTTTTTTAAGTTGTAGATTAAATGCATTTTTATATACAGGGTCGTGCAGGTAAATCCGGAAATAATTAATGCAGGAATTTGCGCTATTTCAAATCCTGGATGATATAAAAATTATAAACATATATACAGGGTCATGCAGGTAAATCCGGAAATAATTAATGCAGGAATTTGCGCTATTTCCATTTTGGCAGGAATCTTACTATACTTGCACGTGACACGGTAGTGACCTTGGTAGAGAGTAGGCATTCACAAAATGGCCGCCGCATCATCAGCACGTGCAGAGCACGATTGTAGAGTTGCTATACTCGAGTCTCTTCGCGCCGGAAAGTCACCACAGGAAATAATCAAGTGGTTCGGCTACAAGAAGACGCAGGTTTATGCATCACGTGCAGAGCACGATCGGAGAGTGGCTATACTCGAGTCTGTTCGTGCCGGAAAGTCACCACAGGAAATAATCGAGCGGTTCAGTTACAAGAAGACGCAAGTTTATGACCTAGTGAAGAGGTTCAAGGAGTCTGAGATGGAGGAAGTCATTCTTGACCGGATCAAACATCAAAAGCAGTCTCCCATACCATTGGTCGCCTGAGTTGTGGCCTCCCTCAAGCCCCGACTGCAATCCCCTCAATTACTGTGTGTGGATTGTCAAATCAAAGGTCAACAAAACCCACCACAACAGCAAAGACTCCCTGAAAGCTTTCATTGTCGAGGTCATGATCTTGTTAGACCGAGAGGAGGTGAAGTGTGCGTGTCAGAAAAGGTTGTAGCAGCAGATGGCAGCTACATAGAGTAACTGCAATTGTAAATAATGTAAAAGACTGTGAAGAATTTAGGGTACAAGTCCTTTATTCTCAGGAACCGGCAACTGTTGACCGAGAAGAACAAGATCGACCGCAAACTGAAGGCCTCTGCCCTGTTGAACGACCTGAAGCATGACAGCACCGAATTCATTCGTTTCTTCTCCGATGAAAAAAAACTTTGTCCAGGATAGGAAGGTCAACCGCCAAAATGACCGATGGTTGTGTCAGAATGCCAGTGACGTGCCTACAGTCAGTTCCTGACCGGGCCAAACATCGAAAGCAGTCTGACTGTAAGAGGACTGACGAATTTGTCGCCAATTTGAAGGAGAAGATTGACCAGGACCCAGGACAGGAGCATGGCTGACCTGGCGAAGGAAGTGGGTGTTTCGAGGTCAACTGTTAGTCAGACTGTGAAGAATTGACCCCTGTATATATAATGCATATGATGGTTATAAAATTTTGAAATTCTTAGATAAAAGCCTACCTAATTAATAATGAATAAAATGCAGTGTAACCTTGTTATCTCAACCCTTGATATGTGGGAAAAAAATTTTTCCATGGACTTTTGGCATTAAACCAATGTAATTTCAATAGTTATCTCAAAGTATTTTCTTCAAAACCCTAACCCTTGATATGTGGGAAAAAATTTTTCCATGGACTTTTGGCATTAAACAAATGTAATTTCAATAGTTATCTCAAAGTATTTTCTTCAAAACCCTCGTCATGGACGGCAGACGAGTCGTGAGCAGGGAGGGTGATGTCATGCGCCACACATCTTCGAGGAGGGTCTGAAAGTGACCGCAGTTACTTACAACGATGTGCTGGAGAGAGTTGTGAAACCTTGGATGGATAGCGTTGCCGCTAGGAAGGATTACGTCTTCCAGCAGGACTCTGGCTCCAGCCCACAAGGCAAGGAAAACCCAGGCCTGGCTTTACAGCAATCTCCCATACCATTGGTCGCCCGATTTGTGGCCTCCCTCAAGCCCCGACTGCAATGCTCTTGACTACTACATGTGGGGCATTGTCAAAGCAAAGGTCAACAAAACCTACCACAACAGCAAAGACTCCTTGAAAGCTTCCATTGTCAAGGTCATGACCCGTTAGACTGAGAAGAGGTGAAACGTGCGTGTCACAGTTTCCGGACCCGCCTGGAAAAAGTTATAGCAGCAGATGGCAGCTACATAGAGTAGCTGCATTTGTAAATAATGTAAATATGTTTTTATCTATTTTTCTTTATAATAAATTTATTTTTTCTCGCAATTTTGTAATTTTTAATTACATTGCGATTTTTCCGGATTTACCTGCACGACCCTGTAGTATTTTTTCCTCTCTCATGCATCTATATTGCATTACATATACTTTAAATCATTGAGGAATATGTATAGGTATTTTAAAAATTTATAATAAGAATTAAAATTTATTTTTCACAAAAAAAATTACTTTTTATAAAATTGGATAAATTTTTGTAAAAAATAATTACATGTCCATAGACATCGAGTACTGGAAAGGAATTGAAATCAAGGCTGGCTATATCATATTGTAATGGCTATTATTAGGTAGTTGCCATCCACACTAAATTTAAAATTAAATTACGAACGAATTTAAAATATAACAATTAGATGATGAAAGTAATATTAACAATATTAAAAAGTAAATTTATTGCAGTGTTCTAATCATGTAGACTACAATCCCTGAGATTCAGTTGCCAATTACAGTGCTCTAATCATGTAGACTACAATTCCTGAGATTCAGTTGTCAATGCTTCAGAGGGTTTGCAGAAAAAAAGGATAAAAAAAAAAAAATCGCACTTGTTGAAGCACACTAATCAAATTTGGCACTGTAGATATCAAAGGATAGTCTCAAATTTTTTTTGCATACTAATCAAAACTGCATTATTCAAATCTGCACTAATCAAGGGATTCCTGTATATCAAATATTATTTCCTTAATTACATAATCATAAGTTCAAAAGAATCACTAATTAGCACTAAATCAGAGTCAACAACTTTAATTACATAGATATAACCATTTTCAGTCAGAAAATCTGATCCTCTTCAGTACATACATGAGTAACAAAATCATCAATATATAGATATTAACAAAAAATAATATAGGAGATTTTGGAACATATTAGATTTCTAGATTTCTATTTCTATCTCTCTCTTTTCAAACAAACTTCTAAACTCAGCACTGTGATCTCACTGAAATTAATGAAATAGTTGAGAATCAATGTAAGCGAATCAGAAAATGAATTTTTTGTAATTCCCAATTCCAGTATATTTTATGATTTTGTTTAAACTGCTGGAAATCAACACAAAATTGTTATGAATATTTTTATAAACTTTAAAATTTTTTATATAGTAAAAACAAATGTTTTCTTAATAATTACTAAATACAATAAAATATTGTTAATAAATGCAATATCAATTTCAATCAATAAAGATAAATATTAAAATATTTGAACAAATGAACATTTATAAAAGTTAAAATAATCTATCACCTCATATCAGTTTATGTAACCAGTACAGATAACTGTTATAGTATTAAGTTTTATAGAGTCTGTATTAAGAATAGAATTTAATTGCAATATACATAGGAAAAAGTAATTCATAATTTATAATTATTTGAATGAAATTTGATTTTATTCAAATAATATAATTTAATAAAGTATCAATTTAATTAAATTGTTTATAATATTATATATGTTTTATTTCTTGAAACATTTACTTTACAATGATTTTGTTTAGAAATTTTCATGAAAAGTTTTTAAAGTTATATAAAATTAATGTTTATTTTAGTTTTTTGGATATACTGAAGTGGGAAAAGCTAAAGGTATTGAAGTTGTGAAAGAAGGGATAACTAAATTAAAGGTAATATATTTTATTATTTTATGCCATTAAAATATAGCACTTCTATGAATAAATGTAAGTAAAATTCCATTTAAAATTAAAAACAACTCTAAATTGCAGAACTTTTAAATTTTTGAATTAATTTAAGTTTTGAAATTTGATGATATTTTCTCAATTTTGAATGATGCAACAAAAGATTTATGATCAGAACATAGTTCTGCAATTTCTTCTAAAACATATATCTTTAAATTAATAAATAGCAAATCAAGGAAATTATCTTTTCTGGTTGGAAAATCAACAATTTACTTGAGATGATGGAAATTGAATCATCATTAAAGAATTTGCTTTGAATGCTGGCAAAATGTAAAGCAATATATTATTTTATAATTATATGTATTGTTTAATATTTACAATTATAAAATGCAAAATGAAATTAATTTATACATTTTTTGGATGTTGTTCAATTTAAATTTTTATTAATCATGGGTAGCTCTATATAGTATTTTTCAACATTGCAGAATGAGATAAAAGACCAAAAGTACATTAAAATAATCAATGAATACACTAGAAATTAAAATTCTATTAAAAAATCATAGTTTTAATTTTATCCAGGCATTTGTATCAGTCTGATTGATAATGAAAACAAATTATTTGTTTGATATTTTTCATAAATGTTAAATGTTAATAATGAATGTTCAGTAAAATAATACAGAAATCCCTTAATTAATGCATTAATAAATCCTTGTAATACATTGCATATATCAAAACTGCACTAATCAAACTAAAAAAACCAATGGGAATAATTATAATAAAATCAAGATTCAATTTTAAATAAAGATTTTTATCTCTTTATATCAAATTTTTTTTTTTTGTTCCCATGAAAAATCTTTATTTAAAATTGAATCTTGATATCTCTCTATATCAAATTTTTTTTTGTTCCCATGAGATTAGAGATATAGAGGTTCTACTGTATATACTTTACAATCTTGATAGTTAAACTTGTTGAAGATTCTGTTGTTTTTAATGTAATATTGTAGTCGTTTAATATTTATTATAATAAAAGTACATCAAAAATTGTCATTCTCATTTAATTAACTTAGAATAACTTGACAAATTCTATTTGAGATTTAGTAATTTTTAATTTTTTTAGTAATATCAAAAATTGTCATTCTCATTTAATTACCTTAGAATAACTTGACAAATTCTATTTGAGATTTAGTAATTTTTAATTTTTTTAGTAATTATTATATTTAAGATCATTGACTATATATTTTTTTGTTTTTAAAACTTAATTTATATTTTTCTTTTTTTAGGACTTTGGCACTTAATATAAGAAAAAGAAGAGGGAAGAAAGTGGCTATTAACATTCCAGGTTTTTAACAGTATTTAATATCTAAAATAAATATTTAGTTTTAATTGTTACTAATGAAAGTTTTTATTTGTAGTTTATAAAGATGACAACACTCCATCGCCATTTACAGAAGATTTCTCAATCCTTGGTGATACTGGAGAAGCTGCCGAAGCTGCTCTTCCTGATCATGTTTATGCAGATGCCATGGGATTTGGTATGGGTTGTTGTTCTCTTCAAGTTACTTTCCAAGCATGTAACATCACAGAAGCTCGTCTCTTATACGATCAGTTAACTCCCCTATGTCCAATTGTGGTAAGCGATAAGAAATTTAAATCAAATTCTTCTTTAATTACATAATAAATACTAAAAACTACTTGCTTAATATGATATTAGATTAAATACAGCTCATTCGCAAGTATCTAATAATAATGAATGAGTTATAATAACATATGATCATATTATGTTAGTTATTATTAGAGGTGATGATTTTTCACAATAGTGATCTTTAATTACATTTTGTCCAAAGTAAATTTTCAAAATAGTAAAGTTTTTATTGTACTTAAGTTTCTCTTGCGGCTAGTAAAAATATAGATGATAATAATAATATTATATTTAAGTATAATTGTAAAAATTTACTTTTTATTGTGAATTTTAAATTTTGTGATTATGCACTTTTTTTAAAATTTTAAGATTGTAAAGTTCAAAGATATCAAAGCACTCCTCGACTTATATATATTATCAAGAATTGCCTTTTAAAAATTTATTCTATTTTGGATACTTGTATAGATCAATGTTTAATTATTAAGTAATAATTCCAAGAAGACAAGAAGGTTAAAGATGAAATCTATATTAAATAACAATATTCTTCACAAAATGTTAGTTTTATTAGAATACTAAATCTTCAATTATAAGCTCAGATACAAAGTTTTATTTATATAAAGTTTCGTATACATTAAGAACAACTGTATGGTAAAAATCAATGCTGATCGTCATCTTTTTCTTGAACAGTAGATAAAATATTAATGTCAGTATTATTATTGACTTATATAAAAAATTCTGACAACAAATATCCTCTGTTTGTAATACAAATTTTAAAGTGTTTATATCATTTTTAAATCAATGATCTGGGAATCAATTGCTTATATTAATGTGGGGGATACATTCCACATTTATATGAATCTGTGTTATACAAGTTAGATTATATGAGGCCCATATAACATTGTATAGCTGGGTTATGTGAACATTACCACAATTTTTTGTTACATTATATGAGTACTGTATGGGGAGTCTGTTGTACCACATATCCTAATCTTATAAAGTAATTGCAATAATAATTATAATGCTACTCTAATAAGATAGTGAACCAATCAATAATAATAATATAATTAATTTAATCCAATAATGTTATTATAACTCATTCATTATTATTAGTAACATATGATCATATTATGTTAGTTATTATTAGAGGTGATGATTTTTCACAATAGTGATAAAATGTTAAATGCTTACAAATGACATTTTCTTCCATATTTTCATTTTTCGTCATCAATTAATCAACTTTTTATTAATTTACGAATCTGTGAGAAAATGCGAAAATATATTCAAAATAGAAATCTACTTGTTAATGCAATATAAATACAAAATTGGCCATTTTAATTTTAAATGCGAAATATTTTTTGAACATGATTTAATAAAATTTATTAAGAATGCGAAAACAATTTATTTTTATACTCTTGAAATTTTTCTTCTAATACTGCGTTTATTCTATACACTTAAAATTACTGAATTAAAGCACTTTACGCAGTTGGTTATACACAAAAACTTTTATTCAAAGTACATTGGGTTATTATGATAACCATCTTCAATGAAATTTCATGTAATCTGTTTTCACTGTTGTCCCAAGTCGACTGCAGTGTTTCTTTCATCTAGAATTTATTTTGCATTAGTATGTGTTATGGTGATCAGTAATCAATCTTATTAATTCATCTAATAGTATGGATGTATATGATAAAATTTGATTTAATGAGCATCACATGTCTGAAAAGAATTTCTTGTTATAACTTTGTTTTCTTGGATGTAACAAATAAAAATCCAAATGTATATGAATTAATTTGTGTCTATTTTTAGACATTAGACAACTTCAGCAACACAAACATGTAGTATGAGAATGATGCAGAACACTGGAATGACGAAATCATGGCATTTCGAATTGTCGCTAAAGAGTATGTCACGTCAAAATGTGAGTTAAGGAAAGATTCTATATTAACCTCATTCATTTGCATTCTATATGTCGAAAATGGCAAATTTGACACTTAGACAAGAAGGTTCACGTTGGTGATTACCTATATTTATAGTGACTAAATGACTAAATATAATGCCATTAGAACACTGGAATGAAGAAATCATGGCATCATTTCGAATTGTCACTAAAGAGTATGTCACGTCAAAATGTGAGTTAAGGAAAGATTCTATATTAACCTCATTCATTTGCATTTTATACGTCGAAAATGGCAAATTTGACACTTAGACAGGAAGGTTCACGTTGGTGATTACCTATATTTATAGTGACTAAACGACTAAATATAATGCCATATCTTTTAGTATGCATGTTCCTTCCTTAGACTTGTATCTATGTTATGATAATTAAATTTTGTGTTAAAAATGGTTAAAAATCCTAACTTGAAGTCTTACTTTTATACCATATTTTTAGGCATGATTTCTGGATCCCTCACACTGAGTGGAAAAGCTTTGTTTCATTTTTATTTAATCTAAATATATTTTCTAGTTACTATCAAGTTGATTTTGAAAACAAAATCGAATCAACCAGCCACAGACCCAGATGTTCATGTTCTACACAACCGTATTAAACGAATATGATGTCGTACACATGTGATGCTATCTGGGGAAGTTAAGGGAAGTAACGACTCACTGAAGCAGATTTCTTCTACAAATGCACGCGTGGAATGTGAACTCAATGACGTCATTTTTCTTTGCGTTTACATTCACATCAACAATCTTGCTGAAGCTGTCTATTAATATGATATTTACTTCACTTAATTCTTCTTTTATTATTATAATTTTTTGAAATTCTGTAATATGAACAGGGAAGATTATGTGGAAAATATAAAGATATTTGAATTAAAATATAAGAAAAACAAATAATAATTGGATTTATATTTTTAAAAAATTATTTGTTAAATAAATTATTGTACAAAAAAAAATATTAATTGTTTTTGCATTTTCCCAGACACATTACAATTAAACTTTTCTTTGCATAATAAGTTTTATACAGTTTTAATTACATAATATAATTGTGGCATTAATAAATTTAAATATGACTTTTAGATGGCTTTAAGTGCGGCATCACCTATTCATCGTGGATATTTAACGGATAGAGACTGTAGATGGAGTGTAATAGCTGCTTCTGTAGATGATAGAACTGCAGAAGAACAGGGCTTGGCTGTAAGTTACAATTCAGAACTAATTAATAAAATTTTATTTCAAGAGTTATCAACTTTGTTAATCTAGTTTTTATTAAAAACTGTTTTTTTATTATTTATAGCCACTGAAACCAAATCAGTTTAGAATTCATAAATCTCGTTTTGATTCGATTGATTCGTATTTATCACCTTGTGGAGAAAAATATAACGATGTCAAATTGGTTTATGATGATGCTATTTATAAAGAACTTCGAAAAGCAGGTAGAAAACTTTCAAAATATTTTTAATCGAGAGAATATTAATTTCATTATTATAATGTATTGAAAGATCTTAATGTGAAAATACTTTGGTATGACATTATTTTATGTTAATGTTTAATGAATATAGCAATTTTAAACTGAAATTGTTGTTATATAGAACAAATATTTCATAATTTTAATGCAGTTGTGCCTCGCAATTCGTCTGTTTTGCAATTCGACATTTGAGTTTCGAGTGTTGGCACATGCGTGTGCATGGAATTGTGGGCTATTGGTCAGTTCTTTTTGGGCTAATTTGATGTTTGCTCATGTTGTTTGTGTTAATTTTCAATTCTACATTTTTCAGAAAGTAAAAGGTGCCTCGCAATTCGACGTCCTGCAATTCGTCGGTTTTGCAATTCGACATTTGAGTTTAGAGTGTTGGCACATGCGCGTGCATGGAATTGTGGGCTATTGGTCAGTTCTTTTTGGGCTAATTTGGTGTTTGCTCATGTTGTTTGTGTTAATTTTCAATTCTACATTTTTCAGAAAGTAATGTGTTGTTTCTGTTAATTTTCAATTCTACATCTTTCAGAAAGTAAATGTATTGTTTGTGTTAATTTTCAATTCTACATTTTTCAGAAAGTAAAAAGTTGTTTGTATTAATTTTCAATTCTACATTTTTCAGAAAGTAAAAAAATTTGTAATTATTATTATTTTTTTGAGTGAAAATAAAGATGGGTTCAAAGTTTGTAATTATTATTATTTTTTTGAGTGAAATGTAAGAATGGTATTTGTAATTATTATTAATTTTTTGAGTGAAATGTAAGGATGGGTTCAATATTGGTAATTATTATTATTTTTTGAGTGAAATGTAAGGATGGGTTCAAAGAGATAATTATTATTATTTTTTTGAGTGAAATGTAAAGATGGGTTCAAAGAGTTGACCAAAGGAATAATTCCAAAAAGAACACTTGATTGAGCGAAGAGACGAAGAAAAAAATGTAGATGAAGTGCAGAAAGGTAGAATAATTAAAATGTAACTCGAGTATAGCGTTTCTAGGACAACTGTCGCAATGTTTTGGAACAGAGAGAGAAGATTGAGTGCTAGGATGTCTGCTGGAAGACTTCATTTCAACATCCAAGGGCTAATAAATTGTGTGTTGTGTATAAAATAGTGTATTTTGTAATTTACCATGCTATACAATAGTAAAACACATACACTATATTATTTACTTTATTATATCTCTCTCACCTCATCCATTGGGGGAGTAGGATGGAGACCAATAATGAATTAATCTATTTTACATAGTCTTATATGGAAAATATTGTCCAGAAGATTGAATGCTAGGATGTCTGCTTTTCATTTCAACATCCAAGGGCTAATAAATTGTGTGTTGTGTATAAAATATGTATTTTGTAAGTGTGTTATACAATAGTAAATATGTATAGTAAAGTAAATAATATACGTCCCATGCTATACAATAGTAAAACACATACACTATATTATTTACTTTATTATATCTCTCTCACCTCATCCATTAGGGGAGTAGGATGGAGACCGATAATGAATTAATCTATTTTACATAGTCTTATATGGAAAATATCCCGCAATTCGACAGTTTCTCAATTCGACATTACTTCGGCGACGGTTAGTGTCGAATTGCAAGTCACAATTCGACATTTTCTCAATTCGACATTAGTTTGGCGAAGGATTACTAACGAATTGCGAGTCACCACTGTATAAGAAAAACATTTTATTGTATTTTAAATATCTAATAATAATTCACTGTGTAATTTTTGATTTGTAAAACCTTTTTTTTTTTTTCTGATTTTCTTATCTAAAAATGCTCATTGCTTAGAATCATTGTCATTCTTAAGGGATTGATATAATGTTGTTTTACCAAACATATATTTATCATATAATTTTCCTCTTTTCTCTTGTATTTTTCATACTCCAAAGTATGGATGAGGATAATTTGGCAAGTTTTGATATAATTTTTATTCTAGATTTATATTAGCAAAAGATAAAGCTAAAAAATAATCAATGATAAAAAATAGAATACAAAGTAATAAGTCAATTCCTAACATCTTAAGTTGTTTAGATTTATGATGCGTTTTCTGTTGGACTATTTGAATTTCTATATATAAAATGCAATTTAAAATTTTAGCATTTGTAAAAATCTATAAAGATAATTTAAATGAATTATTATAAAAATCTTATTTTCCTTGACTAGAAAAATGCACTTTATAACTAATCTGCAGCATAAAATTTCTACTGTTTTATTAAATGTCAAACTAATGCACTATTTAAAATAATTTTATATGCAGTAGATTCGTGTTTTTACAAACTACATATTTTTATGAACCTTTTTGGGGGTCCATATGAGTTCGTAAAATCAAGAGTCTACGTAGTATGAATAACTTTGTTAATGTTTTTGTATAGATAATTGCAACATTATCTACAGTATAGTGGCAAATTGTAGAGTCAAGATATTGATCTATGCTTTCAGTGAATGATTCATTTCTGTTCTGTCTGGTGCTCTGTTTCTATTTTTAATTTTTATGACCAATTATCTTAGATAAAATAAAGAAATAAATCTGGAGGGTTTTAAAATCTTTCAGATGTCAAATCTAAGCTAAATTATTAACAGTTAAATATCATTTCCAGGTTGCAGATTAATCCTAATTAATCTGCAATCTGGATAATAAATCTGGAGGGTTATAAAATCTTTCAGATGTCAAATCTAAACTAAATTATCAACAGTTAAATATCATTTCCAGGTTGCAGATTAATCCTAATTAATCTGCAATCTGGATAATCCAACCCCCAAATAATCAAGTCTACTGTACTAATCCTATATAGTTTAATAATACTCAAATCAACACTAATCGGGAATAACCATTTCAAATCAACAAAACAACACAGCCAAACCTCCTCTAGCAGACGAAGTCCATTATTAATTTTTTTTTTTTTTCCTAAGCCACCTGGGAATGCCAGAATTGGCCCCATAGTGGCCATTTCAAGTTGATCAAGCAGTACGGGGTCTGTATTGAATTTTTCTAGTGATTTTGTTTTTGAATTGGTGCTATGGTGCTGCCGTCTGTTGGGTTGGTGATTGATTAAATTTAGAGTTTAGTACTGGAGTGGTGCCATCTAGTAATTAATTATTATACTATGATTTTTGGATTGGTTTTTCCAAAGTTGAAGTTTTGCCACTGCACCAGGCTTGAGCCGGGATTTTTGGGATGGCACCCCAGTGCCTTAACCGGTTGGACTGCGGCGACCTGTGGAGGAGTTCCATTTCAGGAAGCTTATGTGCTGATTGCTAATGGAGACTTTGTCGGACGGGGCCGATACTGGCACTCCCAGGCAGGTTAGAAAAATTTAATATGGACTTGTCCACTAAGGGAGGTTTGGCCTATATTGTTTAGATAACAAGCAAATTTTCACTCGTGAATTGGATTCTATATAAATTAATCTGTTCCTGTACCTTTTTGAATATTGTCAGTAATATTTATCTATGCCTGCATAAATTCCAAGTTTTATGCTGTAAAAATAGCTGGCATTCCCAGGTGGCTTAGGAAAAAAAAAAAATTCGTCTGCTAGAGGAGGTTTGGCTGTGTTGTTTTGTTGATTTGAAATGGTTATTCCCCTGATTAGTGTTGATTTGAGTATTATTAAACTATATAGGATTAGTACAGTAGACTTGATTATTTGGGGTTGGATTATCTGGCTGTAAAAATATTAAGTATTTGGTGATGATTTTATCATCTCATATTAATTAAATTTTTGATAATTTAAGAATCGTGGTTTCTAAACATGATGTTAGTGATTAATAGCTTAATTGTTTAAGAATAAATTATTAGATTTACCATATTATAATTTTCAAATAATTCTAAGTGATTTAGATTTTAATTTTCACTATAAAAGTTTTCTTTTGAGCCATTTTTTGCAAACAAATTGCCTATATAACAAGGAATGCTCTAACACATTAAATGACTACAGCAGTATTTTGAGAAATTTGTAAATATCACTTTCATAAATATTTTGGAATTCCAAACTGTAAAATATTCAAATTTTTACAAACTAAGAATACTCAGAATAAATGGAATGTTGAATGTGCAAAACTTATACTATTGCAACAGTACAATCACACTACTAAAAAATAAAATAATTTCAGCTCACTTGGGCAGGGGAAAAAGCAATCCGTAAAAGTCAAAAACAATGGATTCACTAAAGTGCACTTTCGGCTCAACCAAGCCCTCCTCAGTAGTTCGACTTAAACCGCTCCACTGACCATTAGATTTAAATTGCCTCCCTAAAAACAATAAAACCGCACCTCCCCTAGCGGGCAAAGTCAACAGTTTGCCTTCTCTCAAACCATTATGTAACAATTTTAACAGGTCTTGCTCGACGTCAATCAATCAAGTACAATCACATTCAATTGAAAACTTCTCATTTATTTTCATGTTTAATTTTCATAATGTTGTGAGATTTTTTTTATTTTTTGTAAAAATATAATTTTTGAGAATGTTTTATTCAAATATTTTATATTTGAATAAATATTTTTCATCTTAACATATGTAAATGTTTAGAAATGTTAAAGTAATGTTGTGAGATTTTTTTTATTTTTTGTAAGAATATAATTTTTGAGAATGTTTTATTCAAATATTATTTTATATTTGAATAAATATTTTTCATCTTAACATATGTAAATGTTTAGAAATGTTAAATTCATTAAAATGAAAATATATTTAACATTCAAATTAACTGTATTAATTTTCTTTTATGATTTAATGAATCTTGAAATATAATAATCATATTCTATTAATAAAAACAAATTATAAATTAGTTTTAATCACTTTTATCATAAAATATCTTGTTTTTGGAAGAATTTGATCTCTATTGATAATTAATAATAAAAAATTATAAATTAGTTTTAATACTGTCACTTTTATCATAAAATATCTTGTTTTTGGAAGAATTTGATCTCTATTGATAATTAATTATAATACTTAAGCTTTTAAAATTTAATATATAATTTTGCTTTATATTATTTAGGAGTAGATCATTTGCTGGCTCAGCATATTGCTCATCTTTTTATCAGGGATCCAATTACACTTTATGCAGAGAAATTATATCAAAATGACAAAGAAGATACTGATCATTTTGAAGTGAGTAAAAATTAATGCAGGTATTTCCTCTAATTATGCACATAAGGCATTCTTATGTTTTGAAAATTTAGGAGTTAGCTTTAGAGTAAATTTTGAGTACAAACACCTTATATAATGTCAGGTGATGCACAAATTATCTAGTATTTGTTTTAGTAATAAATTTCCAACTGTGAAACGAATGATATTTTTTTATCACTGCAATAGGTACAGCATTTCATGGAGATTGTCATTCTTCAAGAGCATGCTAGTGTCATGCTGTTCCTGCACATGAACTAGTTTGCAAAATGGCTAACAAAGAAAGACTGACTATAGAATAATGTATAAAAACAAATTGTGTCACACACAAGCAAGTGTTATAGCCATACAGAGGCAGTTTCATACCCATTTTCAAACATAATAGGTGCTTTCATTCAAAATAATGCATGAATTTTATAATCAATTAAGTGATGGTTTATTGTTGGAGAGGAAGTGTTGATGGCAGACAAGTGTGTGTTAGCTTTAGAGTAAAGTTTGAGTATAAACATCTTTTATAAAGTCAGGTGATGCACAAATTATCTAGTATTTGTTTTAGTAATATATTTCCAACTGTGAAACGAATGATATTTTTATCACTGCAATAGGTACAGCATTTCATGGAGATTGTCATTCTTCAAGAGCATGCTAGTGTCATGCTGTTCCTGCACATGAACTAGTTTGCAAAATGGCTAACAAAGAAAGACTGACTATAGAATAATGTATAAAAACAAATTGTGTCACACACAAGCAAGTGTTATAGCCATACAGAGGCAGTTTCATACCCATTTTCAAACATAATAGGTGCTTTCATTCAAAATAATGCATGAATTTTATAATCAATTAAGTGATGGTTTATTGTTGGAGAGGAAGTGTTGATGGCAAACAACTGTGTGTACTCCACAGAACATATACAAGCTTGTCTTTACAGTCACAATAGTTCAGGTCAGCCGGATAGCTGTGTGGTAAAACTGTGGCTTGTCATCCTGGAGGGATCTGGATTGAGATCCAGAGACAAGTGTGTGTACTCCACAGAACATATACAAGTTTGTCTTTACAGTCACAATAGTTCAGGTCAGCCTGATAGCTGTGTGGTAAAACTGTGGCTTGTCATCCTGGAGGGATCTGGATTGAGATCCAGGTAACACACCTCCCAGTTTTTTCAGGAGGGATCTGAGCCCAGCCCATTGAACTCCATCCTTCAACGGGCCGGATTAGCCTGTGATGGGCTCTATAAGTGACCAGATATAGAATATCCCTAGTGTAATATGTCAGCTTAACCATGGTATATATGGTCATCCCACTTTGACGCCATTGCTGTAAGATTTTGAAATCCCATCACTAGAGTGCGCAGTGTTCCATGGGCCAGATCTACCTGTGATGGGCTCTATAAGTGACCAGATATAGAATATCCCTCGCGTAATATGTCAGTTTAACCATGGTATATATGGTCATCCCACTTTGATGCCATTGCTGTAAGATTTTGAAATCCCATCACTAGAGTGCGCAGTGTTCCACGTCGTATAGAATTCGTACTTGTAACCTGACCTAGGTTGTTGTTGTTAGAGAAGTAATTTTATTTATTTTTTGACGAAAAAATGCCAAATGGTTGTTTTGTACCTGGCTGCAATTCAGGATTTATAACCTGTAAGGTAAAACACCATATGTTCAAGGTAAAACAAGGAAACTATGAGCAGCTCAGGGAATGGAAACAACTTATATCACGAGCAGATCGTGAATTTATGTTTAAGGATTCGATATGCGATGTTCATTTTGATCAGAGATTTATTAAGAAGACCTTCAATCATATTATATATGGTCAAGAAGTGAAGATTGAAAGGGTAAGATTCCAGTGTAATTCATTTTGATCAGAGATTTATTAAGACCACCTTCAATCATATTATATATGGTCAAGAAGTGAAGATTGAAAGGGTAAGATTCCAGTGTATTCAAAAACTACTGATTATATGAAAATATTTTCATATTTTCATATAATTGTATTATGAAAATATAAATATTATACAATATTTAGACTAAGTAAAAGTTTTCGTTATTTTTTAAAATAAAAAGCTAAAGTAAATTTATTTTGTAATTATTATAAGTTTATCAATAGAAGTTACTGTGTTACTAAGCAGATCATTAATTTATGAGAAGTAGCGAATTATCGGATATTTTGGCATGAATGATTATGAAAATTACATGCTAAAATAATTTGTTACTAAATTTTTTATATCAAATCAATTTTAGCGATTTAATAATATATTTTAATACAAAATATGTATATCAATTCTTTTTTGTTTAGTTTTTCTAGAATTTTTCTTCTAGGTTTAATATACAGAGAAATCTGTTAAAGTGACCACACTTTGGGACCGACCTGACTGATCACTTTTCACAGGTGATCACTATACAGGACAATGACCCTCCTCTTCCCAAAAGAAAAGAACAGATTAATCCAAACTGCAAATTTATGTTAATTAAAATAATCAACTTTCTTCCCAAAAGAAAAGAACAGATTAATCCAAACTTCAAATTTATGTTAATTAAAATAATCAACTTGCAGTCAAGTAATAATGATGACATATCTTCTGACTGAACAGTCTGCAAAGTCGCGGTTTAGAACGAATGCAATAATTCCAATTATAATCTAAACCTAACGGCTAGCGACTCTGCAAATTCCAGAGTTCGGCCTGAGCTCAGGTCTTTTTCTAAGTTCTAACTTAATACTAAGTAATTATAAAACAATCTAACAACAACGTAACGAAACTAAATATCGGAACTTACACTGAAAGTACCGATTAAGTGTTAGCAGTAAAAAGAACAAAAAACGATGTTAGAACTTACACTAATAAATTGAAGAGAATACTCAAAAAAGTTAGATAATAAGAAAATATAAATTTATTAGACTCAAAAACACTTACAAAAT
>AYEL01068202.1:0-12413 GCA_000484575.1 Olivierus martensii
CTGATGATGGCTTGATTAAGCCGAAAGTTCTACGGAAATAAAGTTAATTTTTTGTGTTTTTTCACTTGCTAGAGCTGTCAAATTATTCCATTAGTTATATTTTTAATATAAAATATTCAAATTAATTTCTCATGAAAATAATTTTCACACAGGCTTATGCTGGGATGTATGTTGGGCACAATGTTTATATCCATGTGGATCATGAATACTATGGCTACAGCTACAATGGTGCCTATTGTTGAAGCTATTATAGAAGAACTTTATGCAATTGCCAAAGAAAATAGACTTAAACTGCAAATTGCAGGTAAATAACTAAAGTTTTAATGTTTCTTAATTTATTATTATTTTAATTATCAGAAATTGCGATCAGAATACTAAATATATCTTTGGTAAGTATTTTAAAAATATTTTTTATAATATATTAATAATTTATAAAAAAATAAAAACATAAAAAGGAATGCAATTTAATTGCAGTATTGGCTTGTTAGTAAATTTCCTGTGTAAAGCTTAAAACATATTTTTCATACAATGTGACAAAAACTATTATACAGGGTGATTCAAAAAGGTTGTGCCAAAATTTACAGACTTATAGGAGATGAAATTCTGACTAAAAAGTCTAATCGTGGTTATTGATTTGAGGCTCCGTTTAAAAGATATAACACATGAAAGTTTTGTGACGTCATTTCCGTTTTGATACATGAAAGACAAGAAACAAGAAAAACTTAAGTAATTTATTGAAATTAAGTTTATTGGATTAAATTAACAAAACTGTAAAGTAATGCAATTTTAATTAATTAATAATATTAGATGAAATGTTTGAAATGCTCCCTTGAGTAGTAATGTAGGCCGCACAACGTCTTTCTATTTTCGAAAATTCCAGGGATATTTCGAATTTGTTCAAAATCATCTACAATGCGTCTCGTAGAACTTCGGCATTAACAACTGCGTAACATACACTTGAGCTTTGAGACATCTCCAGAACAACTACTAGAAAGTTCAGCTGCTTACTATTCCCACTGGAATGCTCGTAAATGACATACATATCTGTCAATTCTGATATGCTCCCTTGAGTAGTAATGTAGGCCGCACAACGTCTTTCTATAGATTGATGGACATTTTCGAAAATTCCAGGGATATTTCGAATTTGTTCAAAATCTTCTACAATGCGTCTCGTAGAACTTCAGCATTAACAACTGCGTAACATACACTTGAGCTTTGAGACATCTCCAGAGCAACTACTAGAACGTTCAGCTGCTTACTATTCCCACTGGAATGCTCGTAAATGACATACATATCTGTCAATTCTTCATAAGAATAGTGATCTATAACTGAAAAATATTGTAGTAAGCAATATCAATATATAGCTACAAAACCACAAGAGTTAACAATTTAGCATTCGAAAATGAATGCTGCATTTGTAAAACAAATACCTTTCATTTAAATTATAAGTCGCTAATTTAATAAACAATCTATTCCCGATACTCAAAATTTTTTAGAATAGTTTTTAAGTGGTTAAAATTTATAGATGATTTTAAAAATGCAAATAAATATATTTTTAAAATATTTTTTGACGAACCAGAAATGACGTTGCAAAACTTTCATGCGTTATATCTTTTATATGGAGCCTGAAATAAAAAACGCTACTAGCCATTTTTACTCAGACTTTTATTGTCTCTAAGCCTGAAAATTTTGGCACAACCTTTTTGAATCACATTGTATATTGCATTTAAAAAATTTAAACTCTTTGATAATATTATTGTAAATTTTTCTCTAGAAATAAAATCATTGATCTTTGAATACATTGTTTACATCAATGTAGATTATGAATACTATGATAGCGCTCTTATTACTAATTTGATTTGGACAAACTCATGCATGTTTTAAAATTATACTGGAGGGTAAGTCTGCTGAAACGTGAACTCACGTTTCAGTCGACTTACCGTCCATTATAATAAAATGAACTCATGTTATCATTTTATTGAGTGAAGATTTTTCACTTTTTTAGGACAATATCTCGGAAAAATTATCCAATCTGAGTGAAATACAGCATATGCATAATATTGGAATCTTTATGGAATCAATCGTATTGAAAATGATTGCTATTCGATCATATCAGAAAGAACATTTGTCAAAACAAACGTTCACCATACATGATATATATCTTATTATTCAGTTTACATAAGAATAATTGAAGTATTTATTTTATGCATATTGTTATTTTGAAATGAATTTTATAAAAAACATTTTTAAATTCTTAAATTTGAATTTTCTCAAATTTATGATTTCTGCTTTTCGTTTTTTCACGATAATGACTACTAAATAAATGTCAAATATTTTTATCATTATTTCTATGATTTTGTTATTATTTTCAAATGTTCTGAATGTTAAAAAAACACGATTAAAAATATAATTAAGACAAAGAAATTTGAAATGCTAAAATGACTTATTTCAGAAAAAGAAGAAAGAAATATAAATGAAAATATACCCGAAGAATTTGAAGTAAGTGAAATAGAAAAAGAAAATACAGTAGAATCTGAAACACAAATAAATGAAATATTATCAGACACGAAAAAGAGTAAGAAAAGTAAAAAGAAGCATCACAAAGATAAAGAGACGTAAGAAAAATGCCGATAATTACAGTATCTCTTCTATAACACGGTTTCGCTCTAACACTATTTGAAAACTGCGAAAGCCCTCATGTAATACGGCACTTCTACTACACGGTTTTTACTTAATACATTTAGAAAATTACGTTTATTCTCCTACCAGACAAAATATTTTCATTAATTTCTGTAAATCCATACTAGGGACACACAAAACACACATAAAATGCAATCATTGAGAAATACTTTGCTAAAATTAGTCATAAATGCAATTTCACTATTTTCGATTCGATTTGAAATTAAGTTAATTGGTGACCATTGAGTATTTTGTGTTCCCAACGTTCAGTTTTTCGATAAAAAATGTTTTTATTCTTCAGTAGAGGAATGTGAAATATGAAAAATGTTTTTATTCATAAAATTTTTTTGGATATGTATTAAGGAGCGATTGTCTTGTAGCGGGTTAGATTACAGATTTTTTAAAAAGAGCAGAAGATACAGAGATTTTAAATTCATAAAAATGTTCAGAAAGTGAAGTTGATATTGTTAAAAAATGCACTCGTTTTAAGGAAACAGCGGTAAGGAAGATATAATTATTAAATGAATGTTATATAGGCTATATACTTTTTCCTTTCCTTTTGTTTTACGTATATTGCTTTTTTGGGGGGGTCTTACTTATATATTTTTTTTTTGTTTCGTGTAATTAATATTCTTAATAAAAATTAAGTTTCTTATGGAGAATTAAAGAAAGTTATTTGTTGTGAATCGGTTTGGACACAGTGTTTTTTAGGAAACTATCAACTGTATTATAGGTGGGATACCTGTATTAAGTTTAAAATAAGAACAATTAAAATCGTACCTTTTTATATAAATTTATTTTTATGGTTGAATCTTATTTTTTGTTATGACCCAAAATTAAAATTCATATTTTTATTTATTTTTTATTTTTTCTCAGTAAAATCATGGATGAACAATACATAAAACTACGTACCATATTTATGTTAAGTGTTAATATTGCTTCGAATTGTGGAGGATTAACTACACTAACGGGCACTGCAACAACTCTTGTTTTTGTGCGAAGTATGGAATAGTGAGTAGCTAATATATATATAATTCTTAAATTTATTTAAATATTTTCTTAATCAATTTATATAATGTTTTTATAGCAATTTTCCTGAATCAAAAGATATTACTTTTACTACATGGATGTATTATAATATACCAACTATGCTTATATGTGTTATATTAAGTTGGTTATATATGTTACATGTGGAAATGAAATATAAGTAATTATTAATTTTTTCGTTCATTCTTATTTCTATTAATTTGAAAAAATAAATAAATATTCTTACAGAAAAGATTCTCAGGAAGAAGAAGAATTAGTTTCGAAAGAGATAATTATTGATAAATATGAAAATCTTGGAGATATAACGTAAGAAATTTTAACAGTTTAATCAGTTATTGTTATCTTCAGAAATTCTTTTTAAAAGAAAGAAATATTTAATACAGATTTCACGAAGCAGCTGTTTTAGGATTATTTATCTTTGTCATTCTAATTTGGTTTTTTAGAGATCCGCAGTTTATGCCCGGATGGCTTGAACTGATTCAGGAAAAACGAGCAAATTTGTAAGTACACCGTTATAAAACTATTAAAAATATATATATTATAAAATTTTATCCTTTCGTAAATAAAAATTTTAAATTTCAATAATTTATTTTAATCAACTCTTTGAGGAAATAGTAATTTGTAAAGTGCTGTGATTACATTTTTAAAATCTCCAGATCTTACACCACCAGATTTTTTTCTAAAGAACAAAGATCTATAAAATTAATCTTCAAATTTTAGATGAATTATAAATTTAATTGCTGTAGATATTTCGTTTACTCAATCGTCTATACGACAGCACATTGTTAAGATGCTTTAGAAATAAAATCAAACATGAAAGAAACAAACAGCAATCATTTACAGCAGCAGTTCTCAACGTTTTTATAAATGTGTACCACCCAGGGCCGGATTAAGCTGGTGCGGGGCCTGTAGCATATGTAAGAAAGGAGCCCTATATTAAAAAAAACAATAAAACAACACAAATATATTTGAACACATACATTTTTAATTTGCATGGTAATTATCATTATCAAAAGTAACAACACAGTAAACATTATTGTTTAAATATTAATAATTCTATACTTAGCAGGAGCAAATTTGTTGATGATATAGGATGTATCCATTTCATGCAGAAGTTTATGTTCAGAGTCATACTAAGTCATTCACGCATAAGTTTATGTTCAGAATCAGCTTCTTATGTTCTTTCTTTCACAATTTCGTGATACCAAATGAAAAGGCACTAAATATGGCATAAATCACAAGATCATTGATTTAATGCTCGTATTAGAAGATCACCAAAATATTAGGAACATATTTATTGGCGCGGGGCCCGTAGCATATGCTACTTTTACTACTATGTTAATCCGGCTCTGGTACCACCAAAATCAAAAATTTCAATATAAACTGAAATTTTACAACAAAAAAATATGCTTTGCTTAAAAATAGGAAATAAAGATTACACACTTGTCACTTACTAGTCATATCTCGCGTACCACCAGTGGTAAGCGCATCACAGGTTGAGAACTACTGATTTATAGTATTACTTATGGTGACACTATTTATGTTCTTCATAATACTACCGTATATGAATGTACTGCATTATGTGATTAATTTAAAAACGATTATTCGAACGCTCTGTAAATTAACATTTGCTTCGTTTATGTTATTTCATGTATAATTAAAACTGCAGATTCGTCTTTCCAGTCTACCCATTTCTGAATCATAAATTTAATATACCATATATTAATAAATTTTATAGTTAATGACTCATGACTAGTTCTCAGAGTCGTACAAATTGAGGTGTAATGGATGCCCTGATCTAGAGACCTCGCTATTTAATAAGGTATAACAATTTAATAAATAAAATAATGCATACTTATTGTTTACTGATATTTCACTTGTAGTTTGTGATCTAGAGACATCGCTATTTAATAAGGTATAAAACAATTTAATAAATAAAATAATGCATACTTATTGTTTACTGATATTTCACTTGTAGTTTCAAGATCTAAATGAGTGATTTATAGCACAATTTCAAATGATAAAACTTGTAATTTTGTAAACTTAAGTATGAAGATGGGTTAGTATTTACTGAAGATGAGGTTAGTATTTTATTTTTCAATAAATTTTTTCAGTTAAAATTGTGCTGTACATCATTCATTTAGGTCTTAATGCATACTTATTAAAACATAATAAATATATTTTCATTTTAATAAGTTTTAAAATATATAAAGAAATCACTTTACCTCTTTGCATCAGGACCTCTAAATATCTTGGTATGGCTCTGCTAGTTCTGAAAAACTAATTCTATCTGATTATTATTTGTCTATAAATTTTTTATGTAGAATTAATATAAATATTGCAAACTCTTATTCAAACCTGAATAATAGTTTATTATTATTCAAATTTAATTGATTATTTAATAAATTTTATTTTATTTTTAGAATTAACAATTTTTTATGATCGTTTAACCTATTGAACAAGCATAATACGAATAAAAAATTTTATAATATGAATAAATTCAGTATTCGTATTATAAAATAGTAAACATTTAATATGATATTTTTCAGTCGAGTAAATAATGCCACACCAGGAATATTAGTTTCTCTTTTATTGTTCCTAATACCAGCTAAACCAAAAGAATTAAAGGACAGTCATCCTTTGCTTACTTGGGAAAAAGTACGCAAGAAAATGTGTTGGAATGTAGTGATAATTTTTGGTGGCGGAATGGCATTATCAGAAGGTTTCAAAGTAAATTAATAAAATTCATTTTTATGTTGATAAACTTATAGAATTAAATAGATTTATTAACCGACATACCACAATATTAAATATATCTGATTACAGGATTCGGGGTTAAGTAAGCTTCTGGGGAATCATCTTAAAAATATTTCTAATATTCCAAACGTATTAATTATGATGATTGTGTGTTTGGTGGCAACAGTAATGTCGCAGATGATCACTAACTTATCAATAATTTCAATTCTTTTACCAACAGCTAAAGATCTAGTAAGTAATGCACTTATTTTAGTAAATGTGAGATTAGTTGTCGCAATATTTATTATTATTTTAGCTTTTCATTATATTTTAATATTCTAATAGCTAATAATCAGCACAGAATAATCTAATTTCAGGATATCATTATCGAAAAACAGGCTTTCTCTGATTATTATATAAGTTTTAAGAATCCCATGTAATCTCTTTAACAGAACATCAAGATATATAATCAATGTAATGCATCATGATAGCAGTCAATCGAAATAATTACATATTAACCTCTTCACTCCTGGAGTTCCCTGTAGGAAACATGTATATTTTAATTTTTTTCTGCTTATTCTGTTCAATATTTTTCAACTCTTCTGCCGTTTTGTTGTGCAACAACAAAAAAAACAAAAAATCTAAAAAACACCAAATAGAAAATATAAAAAATTCTATTTTTTGTTGTGCAACAGCAAAAAACAGAAATTGAAAGAAAAAATGTTTTTTTTTTTTTTACTTTTAGAACTCTAACTAGATGAGTAACAGCAAAAATTTGTAGTATGCATTACAAAACTTTTCTTGGGTCTGAGGAGGTTAAAAACAATTCCAAATTTAGTATGTAATTATTTATTTCGATGATATATTTGACTTTTTCTCTCACATGAATAATTATATCAGTATTTGCTTAAAGGATTTTAGGGATTTACAGACAGTAAAGAAGTGCATCATTGAAACCATTGTTTAAATACATATTTCGACAATAATTTTATGTAATTTCTTACTGTCTAAATTTTCTTTTAGAGAAAAACATCACAGATCCTTAGAATTAAGGTCGGCCACGTGGTAAAGCTATCTTACCACTCTGGTGGATCCGAGTCCCACATCTCCAGTTTTTCAGGAGAGTCCAGGCCCGGCCTATTGAACTCCATTCTTCAACCATCCAGTTGACTCCATCATGGGTGTTGACCACCTGTGATGGGCTCTATAAGTGGCCACCATCAGATACGGAATATCCCATGAGGATATGGCGGCTTATTCTAACTAACTTAACTCAGAATTAAGGGATCATTTCTTTTTTATCTTTTATTTATAAATTCAGTACCCTGGTACAGTCCCGTGAAAAGATGGAAATATTCGAAATTTTTAAAAATTTAAATATGCTTTTATGAATGATAATTAACATTAGAACCAATTTTTTATAAATGTCTTTCAAGTGAGTATAATAATAATAATCATGTTTGATAAATATTTTCAGATAAAATCCTACAATATTTTAAAAATTTCGAAGGCTACAGTCTCTTAAGGAGACAATATAAAGTATATGAATATCAATATTAATGTCTCCACGTAGGAATAAAAAATTATTTAAAAATTTGAATGCTTTCTGATTTTTTATTCTTGAGATAAAACATCAGAATACACACAATAAAAATAATTGTACTAGCTACTTAAGATAATTGTAAAATATATTTAAAATTCTTTAAAATGATTATAATAAATCTCATTCATGTGTGGGAAATAGTTTCAGATATATCAAAGTTTTAATGATTCAAACAGCTACTATTCTTAATTCTAAGGACACCATTTATTTTATCACAGATAATCTCGTTAAAATCATTTTAAGAGACTAATAACTTTAAAATTATTCGGCATATTTTTTGTATAATAAGAAAAATAAGAAATGATATCCCGAAATTTAAATACTCTACACTATTTATTATTCGAGAAATATTGTGGATAATCAAAAAATACAGAAATATAAGTAGCCAGTTTTTCTTAAGAAATGACTTAAAAATTCTATTTTTATATTATGTAGATACACTGTAAAGAATTTTTAAGAAATATAAATGTTACCTCCATTTCTACAAATGGACAATATATTTCAATCCCAAAAAAAAATATTAATAGTAATGACAACCAATCCCGCATCAATATATTATTGTTATTAAATCATAGTTAATATCATGTAACCTATCATATGTTATAATAACAACAAATTATGATTATAGGCATTGACTTTCAAGGTGAACCCTTTATTTTTCATGTTACCTGTTACTGTTTGTTGTTCATTTTCCTTTGTATTGCCAGTGAGCACTCCACCAAATGCCATTGTTTATGAAGCACTAAACATAAAACTTATTGAAATGGTATATATGTAATGTTTATTTACAATTTAAACTTTAATAAATTAAATTAATATTGAATGTTTCAGGCAAAACCAGGAATTGTCGTAGCTTTAATATGCTTGATAACGGAATATATCATGTTATTGACTTGGGGTAATGTCATTTTTGACTTTTCCAAATATCCAGCTTGGGCCGCAGGCCGAGAAGATTTATAGATGGAATAAAACTTTATTTCTTATTGTCAATTCCTATATTACTTATATTATTAATAACGAGTGAATTCATTTTAATTTTCGTTTTTATACAGATGATCTGATTAAAGTTATTTTTTAAACTGTCGTTAATACAAAAATAATTGTGCCTCAAATGAATAATGTTGTTTTTTAATTTATCAATAAATATTTTAAACCAATCGATATTTCCTATTTTTTAGAAGTGTTTAAGAATAATTGTTTTTTGCTTTATTAAATCAATTTGAATGAATTGTTTTTTAATTTATCAATAAATATTTTAAACCAATCGATTTTTTTCTATTTTTTAGAAGTGTTTAAGAATAATTGTTTTTTGCTTTATTAAATCAATTTGAATGAAAACTTATAAGGCGGAATGGGATAAGTGCAGAGTGGATTTTGCAAAGTTGGAATTTAAACGCAAGTATTTTAACTTTTCGTATAAATATTTAACAATGTCGATACCAATCGCATTGCGTAGCTAATACCGTTTAATTCATCCTTGTAAATTTTAATTTTGCTACAAAATCGTACAAGTTATAAACGCTTTGAAGCTACTTGGCAAGAGCAGAATCAAGAATAAATCTGCTATAAAAATTCTTTTTACCGCATTAAGATAGGTTGTTCTCTTTTTACAGTTATCCTTTGTTAAAGAAACAAGGATTGAACTCTGAAATGTGATAGGAAGTATAGAGAAATAAAACAAAAATATAAGGTGATGTAAGTACGCAAATTGTTTAATAACAACTTGTGTACTTATATCACTTTATATTTTTATTTCGTATATTATTTGATTATTATTTTTATTTCATTATACCTCCTTTCACATTAATTACTTTACATCACTTTTTATTTTTATTCAAAGTAACAAAGAACCCAATAGTTTTATAACAGACTATGAATACCGAGAACACGACTCTTATTTAGGTAAACAATGTAACAAAATTCGATTTTGTTACATACTTATATGTATTCTTCTAAAAATAAATATTGTAATTGATTTTCTAAAAAAAACACTTATTTTAATAGGGCCCCAAAATCTCAGCAAAATTCGATTTTGTTACATACTTATATGTATTCTTCTAAAGATAAATATTGTAATTGATTTTCTAAAAAAAACACTTATTTTAATAGGGCCCCAAAATCTCTCACGCCTCGGGACCCCTTAAGGCAAAATTCGCCACTGATAGAAAGTAAGATAGAAATGCAATGAATCGTTCCTTAATATGGAAGATTAATGTTACTCAGTGTGAGCGGAGTGATATCAAGAAATTTCGTGCCTTACATCTCCCAACGATACTGATTTCAATTGCAGTCCTTTTGTGAACTTTTAACTTATTGGTTTCTCTCTTTCGAGTGATATAAGTTTCATCTTGGTTTAATATAAATTGTGCTATCCATTTTCTTTACAGAAATAATTGATTATTTTCGAATAATTTTTATTTTTTGCTTAATTTTACAAATATGTACTTAATCAATCAGTAATTATAAATATTGATTTCGTATATCATCTATCAATAATATGAATCTTATACAGTATTACTAGCTATAGTTTCCATTATATAGCTATAGTTTATTATAGCTATAGTTATTTAGTAGCTATAGCTATAGTTTCCGGAGCTGCCGCGTATTGGTGATGAATATTTGTTCAACAAAATATTCATCTTCCCGCGTCGGTATTTTTCTGTCACGATTTATTTTAAAGCGAATAGTTTCTCAATGGAATATTTTTTTTTTTCAACGGAGTCTCATTCAACAGGATTGTTTAAGGCAAATATCTGTTTCAAAAGAAAATTCGTCTTCTCCAAGTTTCATTCTCTTACAATTGTCTTTTGCGTAGGATTCATTTGCCTATTCAGGGCGAGTTTTACTTTGTTATGATTATTTCCAAGAATATTTTTTCAGCTAATATTTCCTAATTTTGAATATTATCTACCATGTTAACCAAAGATATTTTTACGTCTTGTATTACACTTAAAAATTAACTTGGCATTTTTTAAATTTTTCATGATTTTCAACTAATTTATTTACTATATGAAAACAATCCAAAGCATTATGCACTAGTATATCTGTATGATAACAATTTAAACTGTAATCAATAATACAGAATATTTTCATTAATTAAATCCTAATAACCGTCTAAATCTGTTTTTCAAACTCGCAGCTCCTTATGCCCTTTATTGCGTCCCGCAAGTATTTATTATAATCACCAGAATGAATAAAAGCTATTCAAAATAAAATTATAACTGTTCTGCATGAAATATTTGAAAATCACTTTTAAACTATTTTAAAATTGTATTGGAACTCAGTAACTCAAATTTATAAAAACCAATATCATTTATAAATGATTTTATAATTTTGAACATGAATTGAGGTATATCATTTTGAGTTTTCTATTTAGAATAAATATCGAGAAAATTTGAGATCTTAGTAAGAACTGAATACTGTATTGCAGTGCCGGATCTAGGGTGAGGGCAGCGAGGCAATCAATCGCCTAGCCCTAGAGCGAAAATTATGAGGGGACGCCAAAATGCAGTTGCAATTTCACACACAAACATAATTATACTTATATCGACAATATTTTGTGCTGTACAGTCGGTCTACAAAGACATAATGGTGTATTTTTCTAACGGATAATACTTATCAAAGTAGAGGCTATAGTTTCCGGAGCTGCCTCGTATTGGTGATGAATATTTGTTCAACAAAATATTCATCTTCCCGCGTCGGTATTTTTCTGTCACGATTTGTTTTAAAGCGAATAGTTTCTCAATGGAATATTTTTTTTTTTTCAACGGAGTCTCATTCAACAGGATTGTTTAAGGCAAATATCTGTTTCAAAAGAAAATTCGTCTTCTCCAAGTTTCATTCTCTTACAATTGTCTTTTGCGTAGGATTCATTTGCCTATTCAGGGCGAGTTTTACTTTGTTATGATTATTTCCAAGAATATTTTTTCAGCTAATATTTCCTAATTTTGAATATTATCTACCATGTTAACCAAAGATATTTTTACGTCTTGTATTACACTTAAAAATTAACTTAGCATTTTTTAAATTTTTCATGATTTTCAACTAATTTATTTACTATATGAAAACAATCCAAAGCATTATGCACTAATATATCTGTATGATAAGATTTTAAACTGTAATCAATAATACAGAATATTTTCATTAATTAAATCCTAATAACCGTCTAAATCTGTTTTTCAAACTCGCAGCTCCTTATGCCCTTTATTGCGTCCCGCAAGTATTTATTATAATCACCAGAATGAATAAAAGCTATTCAAAATAAAATTATAACTGTTCTGCATGAAATATTTGAAAATCACTTTTAAACTATTTTAAAATTGTATTGGAACTCAGTAACTCAAATTTA
>AYEL01068204.1:0-81413 GCA_000484575.1 Olivierus martensii
ACTGTCTGTGTCAGTGTTGAGAAACTTTCTTACTATGTTGCATGTATTGAGTAGAGATGCTTTTTGTAGTGTTATGTATGTCTTTGGATGTAGATCTAGTGTTTTGAGGCTTTTGTGTAATGTATGAGGGATTACTCCTGTGGAGGAGAGAATGATGGGTACTATAACTACCTTTTGCATTCCCCAGAGACGCTTAATTTCTTGAGAGAGTTCTGTGTATTTGCTAATTTTCTGGGTGAATGCATCCTGGATGTTGTGTGTGTCAGGTATTGAGATGTCTATAATGTAGGTAACTTGGTTTTGCTTGTCTATGAGAGTGATGTCTGGTCTGTTGTGGTGTATGGTTTTGTCAGTTAGGATTGTTCTGTCGTAATACATCTTGTGTGTTGCGTTTTCTAGGATTGTGTCTGGTATGTAATTGTAGTATGGTGTGAGTGTTATTATTATTACTATTATTTTGTTGCCAAAAAAAAAATTTTTTTTGTTTATTTTCACTTTTTCTTGCATAATATTAAAGAGCACATTATATTTTAGATCAGTATTGAATGTCATTCCATTACGAAACAAAACTAAGTAAAATAGCTGTAGATCAAAATATTGTTGACAAATCCTTTCCTTTACACTTATTTTGTTGCCAAAAAAAAATTTTTTTGTTTATTTTCACTTTTTCTTGCATAATATTAAAGAGCACAATATATTTTAGATCAGTATTGAATGTCATTCCATTACGGAACAAAACTAAGTAAAATAGCTGTAGATCAAAATATTGTTGACAAATCCTTTCCTTTACACACTTGTTAATCATATTCATTTCGTATTTTAAAGATATCTGAAATAATTCAATGTGCTTTATAAATTGCTGAAATATTCTTCAATAATTAAAAGTATATTTTATAACTTATGAGCACATATTATGCATACAGATTATATATATATATATATATCATCTCGACAACATTCACATTCGTTCATTTCATTTGAATAATCGCTCCTATTGGTTTTTCTGATGTAGTTGCGAACAAATTGTAGAACACGAAACAATAAAACTAAACGTGGTATAAGGCTAGAGCAGCCTGACATGCATTTACCCGATGTGATGATCTGCACTTGCCCCAGGTAACAATATTTACGGGGCAAGAGCGTACTAGCGTTTTTCTCAAAAAAAATGTCAAATTATTGTTTATTTAATGTAAACTTTAATCAAAATTCTTCATACTTACAAAAAAAGCCCCTAATATGAAGTTATCCTAAGAACTATTGCACTTTTTAAGGTACTGTCTAAGTTGTGGATGCTGTTCGGATGTAACGCTTTTGTAATGGTCGATGAAAATAGTGGGTGATCGGTTAACGAACATAATCCGTTCCAAGACAATGTTCATTATCCGAACTGTACGTTAAACGATCATCGATTTACCATAGGTTTTTATGGGAATTGGATTAATTCGTTCCAGAGACCCAAAAAAACATAAATAGAAAATTATATAATTTCTTAGTACGTTTATTTATATGTAGTCTAATAACAATAATATATACATACATAATCTTGCATTTTCATTTATATGTTTATTTTCCTATAAAGAATCTGTCCAATATCGATTACTTCTCTCTCTCCTTCAGGATTTTCGGAAGTGATTAATAGTATTGTCGTGGTAGAGATTCCCAAGCCTATTGACCTTAACCTGGTATTGGTGCCATTCTAAGACCAAAAAATTGTAAAATCGCTCTCTTACCTTCTTTAATAAATTTTTGATTTCTTTTACGTTGTCTCCGAGTTCATTTTAATCAGGAAAAACTACTGTTCTCCCATCCTTACCAATAAGTGCACGAACGCGCAAGATCTAATCTTGTCATTCTGTTAGGTTAGTTAAGCCGAAATATCATTATGGAATATTTTTATCTGGCGGCGGCCACATATAGAGCCGCCATCATCACAGGCTGACCAATACCCATTATGGGGTCAACCGGAAGATTGAAGGATGGGTTTCAACGGGCCCGATCCAGATCCCTCCTGAAAAACTGGAGGAGTGGGACCCCCGGATCCTCCGGGATGGTAAGCCACAGCTTTACCACGCGGCCATCCGGCCGATCTGTCATTCCGTCAGTCCGCGGGTCGCACAGTTTATTCTGTGAGATGTTCGTTATCCGAACATGTGTTCGTTAACCGAACATAATGAGGTGTTCGTTATCCGAACATGTGTTTGTTAACCGAACATAAAAATCGGGAAAAACCACTGTTAGTTCCATGAGGTGTTCGTTATCTGAACATGTGTTCGTTAACCGAACATAAAAATCTTTAAAAAAGTGTTCGTTAGAATCTGGGGTCCTAGTTTCGACTTTATAGTGTTACAACGCATTCGTGTTGGTGTCACGTGATACTGCTAACTCCCTATCAATTCTGTCTAAACATGTGAGTTAGTGTCACGTGATACTGCTAACACGAATGCGTTGTAACACGATAAATTGAGTCTAGGTCCCCTGTTCGTTAACCGATCACCCACTGTACTGGAATTTCATCTGTCATTATGCGATATCTTTGACGATAGGCTGATATTAATTTTTAATAGATTACTATAATATCAATTAGCAAAATTGTCACTTATTTTATAATACAAAAAGCCCGTTAATGCACTTGCTCCAACTACGCACCTACCTCACTCCGCCTTATATAGCAATATCAATTTAAAAAATGGCTATAGGATATTCTGGCGATATATACTGACAACTAATGATAATATAAATGTAAAAGACACATAAATAAATATGTTAATGATTTAAAAAAAAATTATATAGGTAGTGCATCTATCCCGGACTTATTCTATAAATAAAATAAAAATATTTGGGATAATCTTTCTGGATATTTTTTAGAGATATATCTCGTTATTTCTCCTATATCAGCCATTTCACAATACGAGATTTCATGTTATATTCAAAGTTAACTGCATAAAGTTATAATCTGCTATAGTATTAACATTGAAGTTTTGGAATCAGTAGCACTAATGAAGCATTAAATATGGACAATAAAAATTTAAAAAAAAAATTATTATGTTGCCCCAATTTGACTTTGATTATTGCCGCTTGCAATAATCCTTTCTAAATCACGATATTATGCGGTACTAATTACGCATAATTACTATACTGAATGATAAATAAACTAAATTATGCATAATTGATCTAATTCTACAGGAACCCGTAATTATATGTAGTAATAATGAAAATTTGGGAGACCTTGGCACTAATGCAGCATTAAAATTTGATTATAAATTTTTTTTTTTAATTTTAATTTATAGATTTGTCGTCTTCTCATAATGCCATTATAAGGTTTTTTATAAAAAAAAAATATTCGTATTTCAACAGCGTTTTCAACATAAATTTCTGAACCGGATATTTTTTTTTTTTTTTTTTAATTTTAATTTATAGATTTGTCGTCTTGTCATAATGCCATTATAAGGTTTTTTTTATAAAAAAATATTCGTATTTCAACAGCGTTTTCAACATAAATTTCTGAACCGGATATTTTTCTTAAAGTTCAGTGGAAAGCCGAGTCGATGAACCATCCATCTCTACAGGTGTGCGGAAAAGTGTTTATATTTATTCTTTATTTTAGAAACGATTATATTTAAAAATGAACATGTGATGCATGTTTTTTTATCGTAGTTGTTTCGTTTTGTCCTAATTAATTGCCTTTATTTTTCTTAAAAATATTTTATATATTTTTTTCTTTTTCATTAATGCAAATTGTATGGAAATGTATTATTTTAGAAACTATTTGACAAATGCTACCGAGTTTGAATTTCACATTTTTTTCTTTCCATATGACAGCTAAACAGACAATCAATCATATTAAATTCAAATCAGTTACTAAAATATTCGAACTGTAAACTGTACATGATTCTGAGTCTTTAATATTATTTTTCAAAATTAAGTTTTCCCATAGTAACCATTAATTAATATTCACATACAATATATTATATAAATTTAATAGTTTGAATAAAATAGGATATAGTTATAATCTTATATTAATTATTAATTAAAGCCAAATACTCTAAAAAATTATATCTGAATTCTTTCCCACTAATAATTTAACTGTAATCTTTATTATAATTCTGAAAATTATAATATCTCACATTACAATTGACTAGTTATTTAATATTAATATTTATTTGTAAGAATATAAATTTAAAAATAAAAATTCAGTTTTTTTTTATTTCATTATTGTGTTTCTTCCATTTGAAAGTGAAGAAATGGTATTTTAATAGCCTATGAAAAACTCAAAAAATTATTTTTAGCTTATAATATTTTATATTTTATGCTATTACTGAGAATGTTATCAGCTGAAAACATAGAATACAAAATACTATATTTGCATTCAGCTGATGTAGCCATATGATGCTGGAAACGTTATATTATCCAATTATAGAACTTTACCACATGTGGATTTCTATATAGGATTAATTTCTGAATAAACTATAAGAAAAAAATTGAGAATATTTATTTAAATCTCATACCATTTTGAAATGGCAATAATCAGTAAAACAGCTTTTTCTCCTCCTCCTCTTTTTTTCTCTTCCTCCATAAACATCACTATCAGTAGGTTTAAATCGATTTCGATGAAACTCTCCCATGAGAAGAGCTCAAATTAAAGACAAAGATAAATATAAAATTGAATTAAATTGTATAAAAATCTTAACGAATTTATAAAAACAGTATAATCACATCTGATTAACTGATTAAATTTTATTTGTGCTTTATTATATTAAGCAATATTTTTCAGTATAGCATAACTGCATAACTATTTGCGTTTATACATAGCAATTAAGACAGTATTTTAAAAATGATCATTATAATTAAAATTATCATCACTTAGAATGTGTGTCGTTATTCAAAATTATTTCCTTCCAGTTGATCTCCAATTAAATCTGATTTAACAATTCTTATTGTTTGTATAGTCTATCTTTTTAAGAATTAGATTTTACTATCAAACAGATAAGTGTTAAATATAATTTTATCCAACTACTATCCATATCTATTTAATATATTAATTGTTCGCATTATTATTTTTAAAAGAGTAAAACATTCAATGCTCATTTTAAGCGATGTTTCAACAATTTTCATAAATAGTTCATAATCATAAATAAATAAATATATAGATAAATATAACTCTCTATATATAAAGTATATATAAATATAATATATGTTATAATATAAAGTTTTATTTATCTGTAAGGTTTATATGTATACAGGGTAAAGAAAAACTTCGTAAAATTTGTGTACTGATAGGGGACCTCGAAACAACTCAAAAATGTCTAATGAACATATGGTCTAGAAGAAAAACTTCGTAAAATTTGTGTACTGATAGGGGACCTCGAAACAAGTCAAAAATTTCTAATGAACATATGGTCTAAATGGCACCGTTTTTGAGTTTTTACCCTTTAAATCTAGTCAATCACCATCGAGTACACAAAGCGTCACGACGCGTCGCTCTCCTACTGAGCGACGCCATGCGACGTGTCTTAGCAACGCGACGCGTCGTGACGCTTTCTATACTCGAGGTGATTGGCTAGATTTAAAGGGTTATAACTCAAAAACGATGCCGCGTCGCTCTCCTACTGAGCGACGCCATGCGACGTGTCATAGCAACGCGACGCTTTCTATACTCGAGGTGATTGGCTAGATTTAAAGGGTTATAACTCAAAAACGATGCCATTTAGACCATATGTTCATTAGACATTTTTGACTTGTTTCGAGGTCCCCTATCAGTACACAAAATTTTACGACGAAGTTTTTCTTTACCCTGTACACTTTAACGAATAAATATATTTGATTCATTAAAGTTTACTTATAATCATCAGTGGAAATTGTTAAATTTTATTTAAACACATTTGACAAATATTACATTCATTAATTATAAATATAGTAACTTAAAATTTAATATTCGAAGAAAAAAATTATTCACTTAAACAAAATTTCTGAAAGAAAATTTTTTCTTTTAACAAAAGAAAATATAAATTTAAAAATAAAAATTCAGTTTTTTAATTTTTATTTTCAGTATTGCGTTTCTTCCATATAAAAGTGAAGAAATGGTATTTTAATAGCGTATGAAAAACTCAAAAAATTGTTTTCAGCTCATAACATTTTATATTCTATGTTGTTACTGAGAATGCTATCATCAGCTAAAAAACATAGAATACAAAATGCTATATTTGCATTCAACTGATGTTAGGCTATAGTAATGACGGAAAACGTTTCTTTTTTTTAATAAAAAACTATACTTATCTTTTTATTATTCCAAAAAGGAGAATTTAAGAATAATTTTCTTCTTTTCTGTAATCTGCATTTTATAGGTAGGGTACGTTCAATACATTTTTACTTTTAGTTACACATTTATATATAGATAATATGGTACAAGCCGAGGATTGGTAACTATAAAAAAAGAAAGAAATTCAAGTGCTTAAAAAGTACGACTAATTAAAATAATTTATATCATCATTTCTCAACCATTTTGCTTCGCAATCCAACATATTTGTTTTGTAATGGTACCGCAACCCAAATATTTATGATCTATATAACATTTAGAAATCTTTCAGCTATCATTTCGCGATCCATAAATTGGGAAATGCTGCTTTACACCATATTTATATATTATAAGTACTCAATATACTATTAAAAAAAGATACAATTTAATATAATCTTCATAAATAAAAATACAGTATTAGTTTTGACTGTAATTTTTCTCAAAATTTTCTTCGTATATGACATTTTTTACATAATACTGTATACAGTATAATACATGTAACTGAAGTAAAAAAATGCATTTTTAAAATAATAATTATACGAAATAAATAAAAATTAATACGATAATAATAATAATTATTATACGAAATAAATAAAAATTATACGAAAATTAACAAAAATAATTGATCCACTTATGAATAATACAGTTGATTCCGCTTAATTGGGACACGTTGGGACTAATCCATTTTGGCCCAATTAAGCAGCTGACCTACACCTACGTATATAAATAAATAGATAAAAAATAATAATTAGGTACTTATAATGCTTTATTAAACCAAAATACAGAAAATCTTCCAGCTGATATTCAGGTTTCGCCCCACTAACTATAGAAAATCATTGATCTAATGACTCTTCGACTTCTGGATCCTTTTCATCACGCTTTCTTGAAATTTTCTGTAATGCGCACACCTCACGCAGTTGATTTTCTTGTTATAGGAGACGCGCTATGGTTGATTTTGGTATCAGCCGAATCTATCATGGCTCGTATTAAATAACTGGCTTTTTATTTCATCCAGCAAAGCAATTTTACTCGAAAGTATAAAAGAATTTCTTGGCATCTTGGCAAAGATTTTAAATAAAATCGACACTGTAAATGAATGTCACTAGGTACAATAACGGTAGATTCTTAAGCAGACGCATACTCGCCAGACGTACGATGATAGATAATTTATCTCATTCGTATCACGCTAGAATTGCCAAATATTAGTGTACGTAGTGTTGACATATTTTGGAAAAATCCCTAAAATATGTCAAAAATTGCTAAATTTCTTTTCTGCTACTGTACAAATTAAGCGTTTAAATTGTGTATTAGTTTATTAGTTTGGTTTCCGTTTAGATTTGGCCCAAAAAAGTGGCTGTCCCAAATAACCGATGGCACAATTAAGCGGAATCGACAGTATATGTATTTTCATCAGTTATATATATATATATATATATAATTCCGTTATTTCTCTTTCTGAATTAAGGAACTTCAAATTAATTGTCATTCTATTAAATTTAAATGGTTTATAATTAGTCCATATGAATATAATATATATATTTTTCTATTCTTATTAAAATAAAAATATTTACATTTCTGAAATTAACTTCGATAAATAATCTAAAATACTTGCAAAATACACTGTTGTTGTTATAGAAAATACGGATTTCATTCAATCAATAAAAAAGTACTAACAAATAATAACTGTAATTATATATAAAAGTTGATTTTTCAATCATTCTGAAGAGTGCGAATGGAAGAAAAAATGATTATGACCAAGATTATTTTCTTAATATTTGTATTCGTCTTGGAATGTCAGGTAATATCTTTTTTTTTCATTTTTTATAGAACAGAAATTATTCAGTTTCGTGAATTTTTTTTCTTTCTTTTCCGTTTTTGGCATTAAACACTGATATTAAAATAATTTTTGTTGTTATAAATAAATATGTAGTAAATTTGTTTTAAAAGGCATCATATATTTGATGTTTTGATTTTTTTCATCGTTAAAACGATAAGTTTTTTTTTTTTAGGGGTTTATTTTTTTACCGAAAAGTTGTCAAAGCGATAAAGACTGCAAAGAAACACAATGTTGTCTTTCGGTAGACGTTCCCAGTATACCAAAAATATGTCAAGCACGACCACAAGAGGGTAAATGAGATTTAACATTCAGATACACTTCAAATCAATAATATGATTTTAATATATAATTTTTATCTTTACTTAGGTGATCTCTGTTTAAGCGAGAACGGTACAATAAGCAAAATTATTCCAACTTGTCCATGTGGAAAAGATATGAAATGCATGTCAACTAATGTAAGTAGAAATAAAACAAATTAGTTATACTGGTATATTTGAATTCTAAATATATATATATATATAGGATATTATTCTTCACATAATCATATTGGAAAAATTTAGCTAATTTATATTCGATTATCTGCCAATTAGAATAATTATCAGATGGCAAAACACTGTCTCATAAGCTATACTCTGCTTCACTTTAAGTTGAGACTGACGTCATAAGTGCTTAGGCTATATTCAACAGAAATAAAGAAATAATTCATCTATAAATTTAGTTAAACGCAAGTTTACTTCACTTTATTGCTAATATATAATTTTAAAGAATATTAATTTGGTCACAACAATATCGTTTATGCGATTTAAGTAAAAAAATTGCTTTGCCATTTCGTTCTATTAACGAGCAGCATTCTATACTTTCAGAAGACGATAACTTAATTCGTAATATCGTCTACTTCGGGATCCGTTACAGGAAAGCAGTTTTATATCCAAAAGAAGCGAACTGTGCGTAATGTTTACAGTAGATTGGCGAATCTTTGTCCGTAAATGCGAGTGAATGATTTGGTGGAACTAACTTCCGAATTCACAGGTATATCAAAAAATACAATTGATAAGATTCGTAAAGAACTGAAGAACAGGAGTTATTGATACCAAATAAGAAATGGAAAAAACTACAGACATTAGCGATTGTCTAACAAGGAATGATGATGATTTTAAAAAGGTCAGCAACTCGTAAAAACTTTCTTTTTGTTCAAAAAATATAAAATTTTTTGTGCGATGGTGATCGCGGAAGGATATCTGTTTCTGCTTTTTGAGTGCTTGACTCGGGAAACGTCATAGCATGACGTTTCGTGACGTCAGTCTCAATTTAAGATGAAACAGAGGGTGCATTTCAAACCTCAACAGACTAATCAATGATGTGTAAGAAAGTCTCAGCAAACCGTTCCAAAACTCAACAATCCAATCAGTGTTGAGCTCATCAGACGCTCAACACAGTCATCGCTATCTATACTCCGTCTCAACCTCAACTGATAGTGACGTCAGAAAAGACGTCATTAATCGGTGTATTATTAAAAAACTTAATCTTGATTTTTGATCATAGAAACTGATTATTTAATTATGGAATAATTTTCAATCATTGTCAGTCCATTGCTGAATAATTTTCTTTAATATCTTTCAACTCTTTTAATCAATTCTTCTGTTTTTTCCCCCATCTAACGTGAATAATTTTATAAATTTTATCCACCTATCTCATTTATGACAATTTTTCTAATATCTTGTTTGCTGGAATCAAGGTTATTTTCTTTCTGGTGTCAGTTCTTCAGCAATATGACCTGGCCCTTGTTATCTCAGGAGTATTACTTTCTTGATAAACTTAGGTTTTACTTCACAATTTATTTAATATCATTTGTATGATATTATCAGATGATAATGTATATTATTGATTTTTATATTATATTTAATAATATGATATTATAATATAGAGGTCTTATTTGAGACCTTAACATTTCTTATATATTTCTTCTGATGATTGTAAGCATACTGTATCTCTCTATGTTCAGCTGAGAGTCTGCAACTGTTTAGTTTTCAGATTCAAATTGTTGGAATGATAGTGCCTTAGACCATTAGGGGTTTGGAACTTCCAGAAGTGATTGAATATATCTGTAAAAGCCAAAAGATTAAGACTTAATAGTGCAAAGAATTATTCTCTTTGTTTATGTTTGTATTTCTTTTATATATACAGGGTATATTGAAATTGCATACAATCAACAGGTGCATGGTGTTCTATAGTTAAAAGCAAGGAAGAAGTTTTTAATATAAATCTATAGTTTTAATTGCTTTGTTACAGATATATGGCAAAATTATTAGGAGAGAGTGATAATTTTTATAGTATGAATTACCAAAGTACTGTAGAGTAAATGGTACTATAAAAGTTTATTGAACACACTTCCTTATCATTTTTGTATTTAATAATATATTCTGATCAGATATATTGTTTATTATGCATCTATATTACTTATAAAATACAGATTGTGTGTGTGTGTGTGTGTGTGTGTGTGTGTGTGTGTGTGTGTGGTGTTTTTTACAAGAGCTTGTGTGTGTGTGTGTGTGTGTGTGTGTGTGTGTGTGTGTGTGTGTGTGTTCTTATTAATGTGTAGAGACATAATTGTCATCAATATGTCTTTGGAATAGTATAGAATATGTATTTTTTCAGTTGATATCCAACCGGTAAGAATATTGACTTTTTTATTTAAGAGATACAAAAGATATTTAGGAATATGATATAGAATTTTGTTCAGTATCAGTATGGCATGTCCCTACATCACCCGTTTTTTTATTCAGCCCTTTTTTAAGGCCCTATGGGTCCCAATTTTTATTTATTTTATGAGTAAAATATCAACAGATGGCACTAAATGTTAAAGTAAGGGGCAACAGATAACTTACCTGCATTACTATTACTGGATTTTTACAGAATTACTTAGCTAAAACAATTATTACTGATAATGATACAGGATACTGTTCAGTATCAATTTGTGTTCAATCAATATCTTTATATCATACCTTTTCATTAGATGTTTTATTTTAAAGGAAATTTTATGTTGAATTTGCAGTTAAATAAGCCTGTTCTATATCCATAATTACAATCGTGACATAATCTCGAATGAAATTTGTTTATATTTTATCACAGAAAGAAATTATATAACTATTCATCATGACATAAACTAATATATGTTTATACAATATTATGTAATAATAATAAGCAATATTTAAAATCACATGAAAAGCAGTAATATATACAAATTTTTTTTTTGTTGCAATTTTAAATGAAATTAAGCCATGTTGCATTATTTCAAATTTATTTTGAGTCTCTTCCCCTTCGAAATTTTTCTTCGCATTATGCATGACATTTTAAGTCGCTTCCCCTTCAAAATTTTTCATTGCACTATGCCTGATTATTATAACATTGTTTTCCAAACTGATCAGAGAAAGAATTTGGATTGGCCAGACCTGTTTTATAAGAAATGTATTTCCACATCTTACATTAGTCTTTATTTCTCTAACAATTACACACAAATATTTTATATTTTATTTTATAATTAAAACATTGTTTAGTTATAAAAATGTAAACATTAACCATTTTAAGAGTGATGTCATAATTTACAGAACTCTTCCCTTACATCATTTAACCCTAAAAATCTATACTATACTCCTGAAGCATGACATAAATTATGGATTCTCCCTAGTTAATAAATATATAATACTTAAAATAACACACAAAGAAATAATATTCCTAGCATATAGAAAATTTTCATTTTATTGCTAAATCTGTTCTTATGCCACATCACTGTCATGTTAAAAAATAACCCTATTTACCTTTATACATAAGTAAAAATTTCCTTTAAAAATTAAATTTCTTTAAAAAAATTCCTTAAAAAATTAAATTAAAAAAATAGCAAAAATTTTTATTTGTTTCTTTCCAATCTTGCGGAATTTTTGTTTGTTCTCTTTCCAATTTTTGAAATTTAAGGAAAATGGCCACAATTTCCTCAAAATATCCAAATTGGAAAAAGAAACAAGTAGAAATTGTTCTGTTTTTCCAAAAATTTAACCACGAACATACGAAAATTTCTATCATTTACATTTAAATTTTTTTCTTTTTTATTTTGATTTCATGTAGATTCCTTCCATTGAAATTTGAGGAATCTTTGAGTTTATGGAAAAATTTATAGATTATTTTTATTCTAAAATCCAAAAAATTTAAAATGTATATTTTCTCAATTAAAAATAAAAAAAAAACATTTATTTTTTATTCTAAAATCCAAAAAATTTAAAATGTATATTTTCTCAATTAAAAATAAAAAAAAAAACATTTAGAGCATTTTTTAAAAATTAAGAAAAAAAAATTTTCCAAGTTTTTCAGAGATCATTTTCAAAATTTCGTTTATAAACTTAACCACCCAAAATGCAACAAGACTGAGCATAGAATATTTTATAAAATGTGCTTTATATGCAATCAATTCTACGTGGCATTAAATTTAAAAAAAATGAGGACAAAATTTCGGACGCAATATCCCCAAGAAAACTTTCAAACGACAAACTCTTAAGTTGGTAATTTCCTCAGTAAACCAAATTTAAAAACACTAACCCGATTTCAAACATAATTATAAGGTTTACAAGGAATTATTACAAGTAGCGTGTAATTAATACCAATAGAACATAAGCAATAATCTTTCTCTTGCTTTTTTTTCCCTCCCCCGTTCCTCGACTTCTTTTTATTCCCTCTTTTACACTCCCAATGACATTTTAAAGAAGAAATAATGGAAACGTGTCTCATTTTCAGATGACAGATGACTCCTTTAATTCGTATCATAAGACCCGATCGAATATCGTTAAAATGAACTACAATAATATTGATTGTAATAGTTTACTGTTTCAAATATCTTTGTTTCTTATCGATTTCTGCACTGCTGACATTTTGGTGACTTTACGATGTCGGTCTGTCATTTTGAAATACTTGTCTCTGTTTATTCGCACACGTCACGTATCCTAGTTGTCTGTATTAAAATTACTAGACCGTGGAAATAGTCCTTTTTTTTTAGTAATTGGATGTATTGGTATCATTTTGGATGCAACATTAGGAAAAATATCCCTTATAAATCTAAAAATAAGTAGAGAGAAAACAATATTGCTAATGTTCTCTTTCTTATATATATAGAATATGTATTATATATATATATATATTATTTCTTTTTTTAATTTTATTTCTGCTTAATTCGTTTTAGAGTGATGTTATATTGTTTAATTAACTTGGGAAGTTTTAATGCTCAATTATTGATGATGCATTACTTTAATGGAAAGCAATATTGGCGAGTTTTATGAATACGTTAACGCTATTACTACCACCAACAGCAGCAGAAGAAGCAGCAACAACAGGAAAAAAAAATCTGTTTAAATTTTATTTACGCTTGTTTCTCGACATCTTGAACGTAATATAACCTCCCTGCTTCTTTCTGGTACCAATCGAGCATTCGTTATAGTAATTTTCTTAATTAAAACGACTGGTTTCAAGCTTTCCCAATGCAGCAACACAGTTTTCCCAATGCTCTCTCTCTCTCTCTCTCCCTCTCTTCTCTCTCTCTCTCTCTCTCACTTGACGTTCAACACTCAGTTCGATACTAAAGCGATCGTGTTTCTCGACTTCATATTATCATCAATAAGGTAGCATTTCATTCTGCAATCAATCTTATCGTGTTCAATATCGTTTGCAAGAATTTATGCCGAATTATAATAATTGTTTTAGCATCTTTCCAATAAAACTTACAGTTTATTAACATAACGTTATTTTAACATAACGTAAACTTTAGCAGTTTATTAACTGCTAAAGTTTTATCGTTTCTCTTTACAAAACTACTGCTACCAATTTCATAAATATTAATTGAGAACTTATTTATCCATACGTCATTTTAGACGTTAAAAAGAGAGAAAGTAACGTAAAAAAAATTAAACAATTTACTTTCATCATATAATTACAAAAATATCAAGAAGATTTAATATCACTAGAGGTTATTAAATGAACAAACAAGATAAGATTTTTGCACAGACAACATTAAAGTTACTAATTAAACATCGTAATTAATTGCGTCTTCCAATTAATATTTCATCTTATGGGCTAATTATAAACGCCATCATAATTATCTATAATCTATTATCCTAAGATTAAATGTGTTCACATACATATATTTATATATTGATAACACGCACTTTTTCTGATTTAAAAAAAATATTGATAACATAAGTAGAAACGAGTGCAATTAATGTTTAAATTTGGCAACAGTTTTTATGCCAGCCATATTATGGCCATAGAAAACAATATAAAATTCTTCGATGCAAAATATCCTATCTGTATGTAGATAAAAGGTAATATCTTCAGATTAAATCTTATTTTATTGTAGAAGGACCTAATCCACTCGGGTAGTTTCAATTTAAGAAAATGGAAAGTTTATTTTTTCACAGTAAGTTCCTTTCGCCCGCATTTCCAAAAATTCATCACCAGAAGAGAAGAAAAGAGAGAGAGAAAACAAACTTATTTAGCATACAACGAACTGAAAATACGTTCTCCGGGAAGTGGAATAGGTTGCATTTTTATTAGCAACACTTCGACAACTTCGTCTATAATCACTTCTCCCAATAGTCCAGGTAAAGTGTATGTCTTCAATCAGGACAGATCGATATGAAATAGGAGGAGCTTCCGTACGAAATATCCAGCCATTTTTCAAAAGGACAATAGAAGTACTGTAGTTTGAGAACGAAAAAAAAAGTAGATTTTTTCCCCTTTTTTTTGCCTGAATGAATCTTTTTACAACCTAAAACTAAAAAGGAAAATGAAGCAGTATGATTGGATGCTATCTAGAGTAGAAGAATTCTTATATGGATAATGAAAGTTTTAAAACTTGGATTCACTCACAATTCAAGATCGTAAAAATCTCTTGAATGTTTCCAGGATGAAAATCTAGCTACAAATAACTCCCAACTGAGCACTAGTGACCCAACTAGGTAGTATTTGTTTCTTATAACTGATTTCGTCAAACCATCGTTAACTTCTGTATAAGTGCAGCAGGGATTTTCGATCGGTAACCGGTCGATATTTCTTAATAAATCCAGTTTTTTTTTTTAATCTATTTTTCTTTTAAATTTTACTCGAATGGATACATGCACACACAGACACACACACTCTCTCACCCTCTTATCTTCTTAAAAGTAAGAAGTGGCGCAAGAAAATTGATTTTTTAACCACTAGAAATATTCTTATAGAATATCGCTCTCATCCAATTTTGTTTTAAAATACTAATTACTAACATTCTGTGTTTGGTGTATTTATAAAAAAAGAAAAAAAAAAGAGTTATTTTCTGGTAGAGAGATCGGAGAAAAATGTGTTTTTTATATAAAATACTCGAGCGCTAATGACTTTTTTACGATAGCATTAACTGCTGTATGAATCCAAATGTGTGTTCGAGAACGAAAGCCGTTTCTAAGCCCTAATCTATAAATGATCTCTAGGAAAAAAAATTGTTTTTCTCATACAATATTAAAGGTACTATTATAGCCTAATATGCTACATCCGTAACTGAACCATCAAGAGCTTTACTGGTTATAATTTTAAAGATTAAGCATTTAAAAATTTTTACAATCGGAATTTCTTTCGTTTGAACGTTTTAATTTTTGTTAATATTTATATTTACGACTTTTAAATTAATTTTTATAGTCATACACCTTTACGACGCTTGTAACTTAAAGTATTCCCATTTTATCACAGCAGTAGTTGCATTTATACACGTTTGAGTAACTGCACTTTCATTCTTCAGTAACATTAAGATAATAAAAATTCATGTAATATCATTTGCAACATGTCTTTCATATTCTCATAGCTCTTAAAGTGAATAATTCTCACAACCTCGCATGCTTAAATTTTCATAAAGCATCAGTACGAGTGGCAATGCTTGTAGTGTTGCGTTGAAAATTCTATTAACCTGCCAGTTACCACATCACATTTATACTATTGAATTTATACACCTTGCAATAAGTACATTTGCATTTTTTATTAATAATAAAATAGTTAAAATTTGCATAACATCAGTTGCAACATGTTTATCGTATTCTCCTAGCTCTTAAATTGAAAAATTCTCACAATCCCGCATGCTTAAATATTCACAAAATATCATCACGAGTGCCGGTACTCGGAGAATTGCGTTGAAAATTCGATTAACCAACCCAGATATCGCACCACATTTATACAGTTGAATACACGTTGCAGTAACTACATTTACATTTCTCAGTAGCAATAAAATAGTTAAAATTCGCGTAACATCACGTTTTCCATATTCTCATAGCTCTTAAAGCGATATTTCTCATAATCTCCCATGCTTATATTTTCATAAAATATCGTGGCAATGCTCATAGTTTGCGTTTAAAGTTCTATTAGTCTGCCATTACAGCATTTCTACCATTCCATAACATTGAGAACAGCGGGACGACTTAATATCTATAACGACTCGTTATTTTCAATCGAGCTTCTTGGATGTATCTAAAAACCAATTGCAAAATTTTTAAATCCGAAAATAATCCGATGAAAGAAAGAAAAAAAATATATGATAATAATATTAATAATAAAAAATCTGGCAATCTATTTTATTCTTCAGAAAGCACTTAACCCAACTTATTCTTACTGTTACAGCTTGCAGTAGCGATTGAGTTATTAAGAGCAAACACATCGCAGACCTGCTACAAATCATAATACCGTACAGTGAAGCTCGCTACAGAATTGAAAACACGCTTCTAACCTTTTCATATGCGGCCATGACATTTATTTTTATCACCTTTGGGAATGTTGGCGTGCTTGTTAACAGTCTGTCACAATAAAAAGTATTATTATGCATTCCCCACCAATATTTACTTTAATCTAAATCATGATATAATAGTGGTTATTTTCTCTCTTTTCTAACTGATAATATATTCATTACAACTAGTTTACGCCACCGACTTTTTCGTTCGCTCTGGGATTTTTTACGAGTTGTAGAAATTGCTTCAAAAAGATACGAGATAAAACAAAAATATAGAAAAATAAAATATTACAGGACACGCGATTCTTTTTAATAAATTATAAGTGGAGAACAAAAATATGAATAATATTTTATTAAAAAAAGAACATGTATAAGATATGAACGATCGGTTTTTCCTCGGTAATTATACTCCGCCCAATATCAATGATCACGAAAATAGCTGAATTAAATCTGATTGTTTCACAGAATTATATGTATATTTATCTTTATTACTATCAGTTTGGGTATTATATTTGCATAATTATATGTTTAAAACAAAAGTTTTCTTTATTATACGGTCGGCATTAAAAAATAATCCAAAATTAATCTGTAAACGATAGGAAATAAAAAACAAAAAAAGAGAACCGATCTGAAGGTTTTACGATTCTGAATGTAGGATTTCGAATTGCATTTCTTCAGTTCAAGCGTCAACACGATAAAAGAAAAATATTCTTGTTTAAACAAAACTGAAAAATAATAAACAAAACAACGTTGAGCACTGTACAAGTTTGTTCAAAATATTGTCTAACAAACAGACTTCAGCCTTTAATGAAAAGTTGTAGATGACTCAGCGTTTTGTTCTGCAACTTAATACCATTCTCCAATTTTTTTCGTTCTTTTTTTTTCTCTTTTATCTTTGTTGAAGTTCTTTTCGTTGCTTTGTGGTACGTTGACAATACACAACGGGATTAAGTTCTTAGGTAAACGTGCACCTTTCCTTATCTCTGTACCCTGCTATTGTTAGAGAGCTATTTTGCGTCTTTCACCTTTGCATAAATAAATATCTTTCCGATATTTCATCCTTAACGTGCCAATAAGTTAAAAACAACCTTAAAAACAAAAGAAGATACCACCAACTCCGCCCAAACTTATTGAATAAAAATAGCAGCCGGTCTACTCCATCATTAATGCCAACCACACACAAACACAAGAATATATATAATTTTTGTTAAATATTCCACCATTTTTGCATATTTAACGAATATTTTGACAGGAAATTAAACTCGAACTGCATAGTAAACAACAGAGTAGAGGTTATGACTATCTTCAAACTCTTATCGTCACAACACCAACTTGGAATCTGGCTTGAGGCTCTTTCTTTATGTTCACACTTGTTCAGCTTTTTATCGTGTATACAAACTGGAAAAAGTAATCATTCATCGTTTTCAAAATTGCGTAAATATTAGCGCACGATGTTTTGAATTAATAATAAATTTAATAACAGAAAAGAAATTAAAATGCAGAAGTGAAATGAAGTGGAAAAAAACCGCATTTTCGATTTATTAAGTACTATATTTTTAAACATTAGCGGATCATGTGACTGGAATGATTAATTGGTTGGTTGCACACTCTTCCATCTGCAAAAACTCCTCCGTAGCAGATAGAGAGGGTTTCACAATTAAGAAAAGTAATAGAATGACAGTACACAACAATATCATTGATTATGATAGTGAAAAGCTTACACGTGATGGCATGTCATTCTGTCACATTCAATAAGGCTCCAAAAGAGAGGGATAAAAAAATGTGTGGGTAGAAAAAAATTCTTCTCTCGAACCACGTCATTAGTGAATTCTGGAGCTGACTCATTAGTGATCAAGTGATGTGTTTCAATACATATTCGACAATTGTCGTTAGTGCAATCGAATGACGTGTTTGAATTGCTACTCACTCGAAGCAAGCACTCATCAGATTAATGATAAGGTTGCTATTAATTTTTATCATCAGTTTTTTTTTTGCATTATGTACTCGTGCGTATGTTAAGTTATGTGATTTCGTACACCCTTTTGCTATCTTTCGCCGGATTCATTTATTAACGAGTTATTTTTGGGTGTGATACTTATATAATAAAATAATCCCGATGTTTATAAATATTTTATTCGTAGAAAATTATATAACGTTCTTTTCTACATATTTCTCTCTGTTTTTTTTTAAAGTATAAAAGTCACAATATTTTTATCCATTTTTCAATAAACGTGCAGATTTATAAAGCCATAAAGAGTTTTCTTGAAAGTATATATTACACTAAAAGTCTTCCCTTTTCAAATTTAAATTCCGTTGCAGTCAAACTTAGAATTTTCTGACATTAAAGTCTGATATAAAACTTATGTCAATTGACATTCGCCACGAATTTGTTTAGCAAACGTTACAAGTTTGACAGATCTGCAGCGTCATTCAGCATCTGTCCAGATGTGGTTACAACTAATATGACACTTGAAGTTCCAGCAGCTGTAGTTTCCACATAATTTATCCTTCCGTCGGAAATGCTTCAATGGTTTAGTTGATGCCGACTTATAATATATACACACACACACACACGCCCAATCTACTACAGTTTTCGGTGTTTGCTGACATTACAACTTTGCCACACATAAAACATGGGCATAAAATTTCTAACAGTACGTTTTACGGTCTGCAATCCTTTGCCAAACCTCCTCCTTACCACAAATTATTCTCGGTTGCACTGTTACCGAGTTAGTTGCTATAAATGCTTTTTCATTTATTATTAGTGAAGTATTTTTGATGGTTTTACTCTCGATTTAAAAGCAATTTTTCGGATTATCGTAGATTACATAGCAATTTGTACATGATAATTGATGGCCGTAAGAGCTTTTGTTTATCGTTTCGGCATCTGCTTGTTAAACTTATGGAATTACAGATGTCACGTTATGGCTCGAATTAACTTACGAGTTTCTATAATTAAAATTTATATAATTAGCTATAAATTCTAGTTAACTTTTGTTAATAATAAGGATTGCATGGTAATACGATATCTAGCATAATATTATACATAACTATGTATCCGTTAAGATTATTAGAGATATATATATACACTACTAATAACGTTAGATATTGCTCCAGTAAGAATGTTAATAAGACGATAATAAACTATGTCATATCTCTAGTAGAAGATCTAATTCAATCGATGAAAGTACTACTTTACTACTACTGAACTTGGAAGATGCTGCTATGCGAGTAAGACCGATAGCATGGTGTTCATAAATACTTACTGAATAATCGGTAGAGTATGAAATAATCATATATCGCTATCTACCACAACGGGGAATTATTGATACGTTAATCTAGAATAATATGTTTAGATCATTTAAATGTTTTAAAAGTTCTAAATTTGATATCGTGTAAAAATCTTTAAAAAATAAATGAAGTCTTTTAAAGACGTCCAGATGTGTTTCACTTAAATTATCTTTTAAACATATCAGAGAAATGTTTGTTGTTGCGTTGAGTTGTTTCAAGTAGAGAAGATCTCAGCTAATTGTAGTGGATGAGATGTGCAATCGTCTTGGGATCTACATCGGTATTAAGGACAATCGAAAGGATTGGTAATAAATGTTCTCTACAGGGATTTAAACATGGAAATTATTCTTTGTGAATAATTCACTCGCTGCACATTGATTAAAGTCACATATTTCCAATAAATGTATTAAACTTTACTCTAAATTAAATATGGAAATGAATGTTATAAAATTTTTAAATAACCCTTTAAGATTTATTATTATACCAATCATAGTTTTACGTATTCTTTCGTTTATTATTTGCCATCGGGAATTTTTACATTTAAATAAATTTATGTTACCAAAAAAAGGAAAAAAATCTTCAGAAGTTTGTTTTGTTTTTGTTTCCTTTGTTGTATTTTTATATATATATATCTATATATTTTTAATAATGCAAGATGTGACAGTAGATGGGATACAACATAACGGATTTTGTTGATGTAACGTCAACGTCGAGGGAAGTGATAAATATTTTGCAGTTGTAAAATCTACAGATGTTACAACGACGACACAACAACAATATCGTCATTACAACATATCCAATAACCCATTTTAAAAATTTAAATAACAGTTTTTCTAATAAATTAATACAAAAGTTGTATATATATATATATTTTTTTTTTCATGCGAAATCCGATTTGCACGAAGTGAAAAGTCGAATTAGCGGCCATTAAAGTTGATTAAACGACGCATCTTCGCACTTATATTATATAAAAGTTATTAAAGACGTTAATAACTTGTACTTTAAATCTACCAATACATCTAGCCAATTATAATAATCTAAGGAATATCAAATAAGAGTTGACATTATTCTGCATTGTTAGAAATGAATTAGGATCTACATGTGAATTCATGTAGACAGTTACATTCCCAGAGAACAACCTATTTCTGGTGTTCTCCATTTGGGAAACATTCTCTAATGAATAAATTTACATACAAACTAATTGTCAGATGTCTAATGACATAACAGCACTTAAATGCTACACATAGATAATTCATTTATATGCTTATCTTTTCTAAATATTTTCTGGCAAAGTAGAAAGAGTGGTAACTGTAGCGTTAGCGGTAAAATTAGCAAAACTGTCGTTCTAATTTTATTTTTCGCTTGTTTTGGACATATTTCCTGAAGATAAGTATTAAAATTGCAACGAAAACAAGTAAAAAAATATGGCAGAATATTCCCAAGTCTGTTGCGGGTTTCGATAACAATTAATTATTATCTTAAATAATAAAAATCTGTGCGTTAGATTCGATGAGAGATTTCCATGCTTTATCTTGGACAATTTCGTGCAGTGTAATTCGGAATTTATCGATCGGAAAGATCTGCTTAAATACACATTATATAACCATACGGTGTACGGCCGATCTGATGTCAAATATTTTCCAATTTTTGAAATATCGACTATCTACGTAACATCATGCAATGGATAAGAGGAAAAAAAAGAACATTAATCATTTCTTAATTAGGTTTCACTACACACACTCTTGATAAATCGATACAGATTTCTCCACATTCATAGAATCCCCCCTTACTTCCATGCTAGTTATATACTGCTCCCACGAGACTTCTCAATCCTCTACAACTAAAACTTTCATGATCTTTCTCTTTCTTTACCTCTTCGACTGCTTTAACTACCCTTTATTAAATCGTTCGATATATAATTCAGCATATTAGCTTAATAAAATTGAATTTTATTCAATCCATCCCGCTGAGATTCGGTCTGCTAATATACAAATTTATTCACTGCTCTTTTTTCTTTTACTTTATTCTTCCTGTGTTTTTATACGAATATTATCGTCTTATGACACCATCTTCCACATCATTCACTTTGTAACGATATCTACATTTAAATTTTCTAGGTATATCATTCATCTCAAGAAAAGCATTATTCACTCACCACTTGTATAATGCGTTTCATCGTTGGAGGATTGTATGTTTGCGATTCGAAAATTGTGTCTTTGATTCTTTTATTTTCTGAATGAATGAAACATTCTTCGCAGATGTTTTGCTTTTTTTTTCCCCCGAAATGTTTTTTTTTTCTTTGACTTCATGCTTTTATTGTCGCGAAGAAGTTAAGCTTACATGTGCGACACTAAATTTAAGAATAGAAAGAAATTTTTCAACCAGAAACTCAACAATCATTTTATTATTATTATTATTATTATCATAATAAAATAATTATATAATTTTTTCCTGAAAATTTATCTCTATTTACAGTCTCAGTGCATTACTTTTATACATTCGAAGCGGTATTTTTATCTTCCTCATCAGCATCACTTTTATATCTAAAATCCGCATCTCTCTGTAATCCGGTATCCGTTTACAAATTTATATCTTCTACTCTGTTCAGTTCTTAACAATCCATCATAGTTTTCTATTCAGCACTTTTTTTTTACTCCAATTCTCTTCAGTTTTTCTGCAAACATATATCTTATCCATAGACATTTATCTCCATCTATAAGGCATCCCATTTAGAACAGCGAAAGCAGTATAGGTGAAACAAAATAATATCATAATTTAATTCATTGGAGGCAATTTTTAAGAAGAAAAAGAAGGAGGAGAAAGAGAAAGGAAAAACAGAAAAAAACTACTATTAAAAGTTATTTGCGTTTCTGATGAAATAATTTGAAAGTTTACCTGAGGAGAGGAAACTTTATTTTTGTTCCTTTTCCTCAGGTGAAAAGTAAAATGCATTATTTATGACTGAGGAAAAACAATTTATTTAGTTTCGCGAAAGTAAATTGCTTTATTTCCTCCTCACTTGTTAGCAATAGAAAGAATTCTCGAGAATAACCTATTCTTTACTTCTGAGTAAAATTTTAATATTTTAATAAAATTTTCTTTTTCGTTTTCTGAGAAGAAAAATGAACTTAAGTTCGGTAATACTATTGTTTTTATTTTTCTGTTGAAATATCTGTTAGAGTGGCACGCTTCAACATACATCGGTATTAAATCGAGTATGGCATCTTTCTCCTTCAAATGCAACCTCTTAGCGCTAATTATCATTACTTTATTTTAATTTTCTAAGTGATTTGAAAAGCGTAATTTCATTCCTCACTTAATTTCGTAGAAAACTGAAATTCGTTATTTTAAACGCTTACGCTTAATGTGTCAATAATAACAAAACAACATTTATTAATTTCGTTGGTAATTCCGAAATTTTAACTGGTAATTTTTGTACCGGTGAGTGATTAATAAAAATTTTAACGCGTTTCTTCTATTTTTATAATGGTTATCGTGCGATATTCTGGAAGTATTTTCGATTTTAAACGTTGGAAAGAAGTTTTATTCTTTAAAAAAAAATCTTTTTTCAATGAAGAAAATAGTAAAACGTTTTATTCTCAGAGAGAGAGAGTTTTTTCCGACTTCCTTTTCTACTTTCTCTTACTTCGAATTGCTTTACTCGGTAATATTTATTTCCATCTTCTTCTTCCTCCTTTTTTTGATGTCTTCAGTTCATTTTAATAAAATTTGCTGTTAAATTATTAAAGGATATACGAGACATGATATTCTTTCTGATTATTAAAAAGAATTTTTTTCCTTCCTTATTTTAAAATTATCATCATATTATCTCATTCAATTTATATCTTTACTTTCCAAATTTAGCGAATGCATTTGCATCCGTCTAATAAACAGTTTATCCGAGATAAATTTTGTCTTGTTACGCCCAAAATTTATCTTTCTACCAAAGTTTGAAGTTAGTAATTCGCTTTATTTACGAATTAGATAGCACCGGAAACTTTCGCATTTTACCAAATTTAAAATTTATGTATTCGAGTATAAATACGTAATTTAAAAATCTTTTCAATTTTAAGAAATTTTCCCTTTTTCGTTAAAAATTATAAATGATACATCAATGAAAAATTCGCATGTTTAAAACATTTAATATGAAGAAAAATCAAGCGATTCCTCCTCCTCCTTAGACACTTCACTGTAACGTGAAGTTCTGCCAAACGTAATGTAATTTAAATTGTACAGATTAAGTTGTCATTTTTAGTTTTTATTCATTAATAAAGTTTACTAAAAATAGGAAACGATCCATCAAAATTTATTAAATAAATCAAAGATTTCGCTTCACTTCAATATATTTTATCTAGAAAAGATAGAAGTAAAATATAGAATAACATCATTTAATGCTTGACCCTTTCAATTACCATTTACACGAGATTTGTCTATCAGATATAACTTAAATCCTACAGTTAATCTAGAACAGAAGATAGATGAAGGGATAACTTAGCGAAATAAAGGAGTTGCACATTTTGTTTTAGTTTTCTTCTTTTTTCATGGGCGATAAGAAGGATTAGAGAACCAAGATAAGTTGAAACGTGAAGAGAAAGATAAGGATTTTGAGAACTTGGGGCTTGCCACAACTTTGATACTTCCACAATGAGTTCTTCCTTAATGTTACAACTTTGTGGTTCCACTAAATCAAAGTCGAAATTTCGGAGATTTATCAACTTTTTGTGGGAGATAAACAGTAATCTTATCTCTTTATCTAACGCTGGTTATCTTTAAGTAATTATTTGAAGGAATTTTGTTTTAATTCTCTTACAATTGATGCAGTTTTTTTAAGAATATTTTTTCTGTGAATTTTTATCTGTATGTCTCTAAAAATTAAATGTGGAAAACTTAATAACAGTAACCATAATAATAATAGCCATCGACGAAAATCTTAACTGATACAGAACTCTGCATTATAATTAAAAGAAAATAAATTAGCATCATAAAATTTATACGTTTCAAGTCTTTCAGAAGAAATTTTACTTTGTTAAATCTTATAACTGTCATTATAATTCTGTTTTAAATGAATTTGTTCCAGTTTAATTCGGTTCTCTTACAGCAGCAGTCCAGTTGTTGCAAACCTTTACAAGTAAATTATTTTCGTATCTTTTTATAAATACACGTGAAATACTTAATTTATGAGTGTTCAACAGTTTATTTTTCCACTTACTTAACAAAAAAAATCATTCAAAGTTTCATCAAAATGTTCAAATAATTTTTCGGGTTTGTTGTCTCTATAAATTTCTTGATTAAAAATAAATTAAGAAATTCATATTTACTAAGATGCAGAAAATATATATATTATTTTTTAATGGAAAATTTTTTTAATGCGTATTTTTAAGAGAAAATAAAAACAAAAAAAATGATTCATGAATTTTAAGATAGAATACATTTAAAATACATGAAAGCAAAGATTTTCTTACGCATAAAAGACTTAGGAAAGCTTTTATAACATATTGATGGTTAGCAAGATAAATTTTTTCGAGTAAAAATAGAAGAAAAATCAAACTTTTTAATTTTTTTTCTTCCTTTCGATGTTACTTATATTTCTTAGAAAAGCTTTCTTGTCATTTCATCTGAATGTCGAACATTTTAAAATTCTTATATCCCAATCATTATTCCATTTAAAATTCCGAGATTTTCTAAGTAAAATATACATAAAACTTTTGCAAAAGAAAAGATTACAGTTTTATAAAAATATAAGGAGATTTATTATTATTATTATTATTATTATTATTTCGATAAGGCAGAGAAAAAATGCATAAATGAAAGCAAAGATTTTCTTACGCATAAAAGACTTAGGAAAGCTTTTATAACATATTGATGGTTAGCAAGATAAATTTTTTCGAGTAAAAATAGAAGAAAAATCAAACTTTTTAATTTTTTTTCTTCCTTTCGATGTTACTTATATTTCTTAGAAAAGCTTTCTTGTCATTTCATCTGAATGTCGAACATTTTAAAATTCTTATATCCCAATCATTATTCCATTTAAAATTCCGAGATTTTCTAAGTAAAATATACATAAAACTTTTGCAAAAGAAAAGATTAGTTTTATAAAAATATAAGGAGATTTATTATTATTATTATTATTTCGATAAGGCAGAGAAAAAATGCATAAACTAAATAATCTTCTTATTAAATTCTTTGTTTTTTATTTTATAAAAAAATACGATTGATTATAAACATTGTTTACTTGGGTTATTTCCGGATTTCGCTTCATTAAAGAAAGAATTTTTATGATTTTTCAAAGCAGCTTAGGTTGAAGTTGGTGTTAAAAGACGAAATTTGCATTAAATCAGTGATATTTATGCAAAAATTCGTGTATAACAACGTTTTACAAAGTATTAACGCAAACTTTCATATACCAAATTTAATGTTCGGTTAACAGTTTAAAAATGCTACTGCAGTAACAAAACTACACGATACGAGTCGATCGAATTATAATTAGGTTATAAACACAATTAACAAACACTTCTACAGTAACAAATATAATTAAAAACTATATTTTGGATTATTACAATAAAAAACAAGGAAATATTTGATTACTTAGTTAGTTTTCGATCAACTGTTTTATTGAAAGAAACTTAAGGAAGAATCAAATGTCTGAAAGGTTTAGATGTTCATTTTAGGAGGCTAAATAGCATTCATTTGAATTGCTAAAACTGAAAAAGGTATCAGTACAAAGGTGTCGAGTACCGTTTTGTTATGCAGATGAACTGAGTGGTAAATATTCTCTTTTCTTGCCAATTTCCGACTCGATTTTACTAGCTATCCTGTCAAGTAAACAATCCCCAACTTGGAAAATAATTATAATAGAGCAATAAATTGAACCCCATGTCAATAATTTATTTCTCTTATAATAAATAGATAAATATCTCCGTTAAGAAAGAAAATTAGAAAAGTAATAGGGAACATACCATAAGGGAAGCAAATCACTATACTTGGCATGCTTCTGCCCTTAAGATTAATGGGAACTTGGGATATTGCAGAAAAGCTACTTTACTTAGAGATCTGGTATAGTTTTTTTGGTGGATTTATGATGCATAAGTAACTCTCGGTTGCATCAAGAGATCAGTCCGATGCAAGAGTATCTTCTTTTAATAATAATACGAATGCGAATCAGTTTGTAAAAGTAATTTTCTCTCTCTCTCAATCTTAAAAATTATAAAATTTTACTCTTTTCTCGGAACGATTTCTAAAACTGGCGGAAAATCCCATTTAAAGTAATTTTAATGAAAATTTTATTTTAAAATTACTAGTTCGTAATTTATTGCAAAGGAAATTAACAATTTAATTACAAGAGAAAATTGTAATTTTGTAAACTTATTTAATTTTTAAATATATATAAGTTATATATAAATTAAATTCTTCTGATGAGATTAAAGGAATCGGGATTTAAACGAAAATCGAAAAAAAAAAGTAAAATAAAGATTGTTTAAGTGCTCTCCAGTACTTGCTGGATATATTTTGTTATTGGTATATAATAGACTAATAGAATGTAAAAGTAAAAAGTTTTGGAACGTTATTATAACTGCGAATATGGAATGAAGTTTACACAAGTTTATTTTTAGACCTATTTTTCCCCATAGGGAAAGAAAAAGCTTAAAAGATCACGTGTCTGAGTGTGTTTGCGTGTCTGCTGCTATCTAATAAAATTTTGAACGTTTCAAATTTGAATTTTTTTTTTTTTCTTTTTTTCCCGAGTTTACAGCGTCATTGAACAATTTACTATCCGGGCCAGTCGATATATTTTACGATAGCAGTAGAATTACACAATTACAAATTCTCGCTAACAAATTAAATATTAAAAATCACAAATTACGTTTTAAGAACCCTTACAGAAAAAAAAACAAAATAAATAAATAAGCGATTTTCCAACTTTTTTCTTTAGTAAAAAAAATATGGAGTTTAAATTAGTGGAAAACATACAAAATAAAACCGGTAAAAAATTTTTTAAAAAAAGAAAAAGACCGAAAATGCTCGAAAAAATTCGAAAGAAAGTTAGAAGAGTAGAAAAAAATATGAAATGTAGAAAAGTTTCAAAAATATCAGAGAGCATATCAGTGTAAAGATCGCAAGCATGAAAGAGTACAAAAAAGAAAGGTATATATACGAGTATATAAGTTATATATACATTTGAAGCATGGAAGTATATAACGAGTAGAGAGAATGCAATTTTTTTTTTTTTTTTTTTTTTTTTTTTTTTTTTTTTTTTTTTTTTTTTTTTTTTAATTTTTTTTTTTTTTTTTTGTATGGCTAACATCGCTAGCTATATAATAATAAGGAATTATTCTGCCTACATGTATCTACTGATAACAAAATTTACGTTTTTTTAAACGTTACATGAATAATAAAGTTATAACAGCTAAAAAATTATGTTCGGTATAGAAAATACATAAGAAAATGATAGAAATGTGACACCGTACATGAATTATAAAAGGTAGGTGACATGGAAAATGTCCATAAGTTTTGGATAAATTATAAGAGAGTAAGAAAATATATATATATATAAGAAAAAAAAATCAGTCTAGAGAGAAAGTAAATATAAATCATGAACGGTAAAAGCTGAAATGGCGGAGGAAAAAAAAATATGAAAATATATGTTACCAGCGAAAAAAATACGAAATGCAAAAATATAAAATAGTTACAATATGTGGAATAAGTTGAAATTTATATAGTAAGAGAGAATATAAATATGAACTTCTGAATTGATAACATAGAAGGTAAGAAAAGACAAGATTTGTAAGAATAAACGTTGAGATGAAAGTAAATAAAAATATTTTAAAGAAAATAATATAGAAAATGTACGAGTAAAGAATTTTAGTAATAAAATATGTAAGTGCTGTTATGAAAAAAAAATCAAGGAGAAAAGTCAGATTTTAAATACCGCATGTAGTATAGCGAGAATGGGAATGATTAACGGAATGACCCAATTTAACACGTACCGTATTGATAATACGTAAAGATAAAATCAATAGAACATGGCACTTTGGCTGGTATGCAGCGATAGGAGAAAATAGCGAAAAAGAACCATGTAGATGTTTTTATTCGCATCAAGTTAGCAACTTTGCCTCTCTGGTATCCCGAGACTCGCTCTTAGAAACTTATTGATCAGCCGTGCCTGAAGCAATATAGGTCTACACTGACTGAGTACAGCTCATTTCTTCCTTGAGCGTTCTCTGCTCTGAATCACTTCAATTTCCTGTCATGTTGTAGAAGGGAAAATTTGACTGCGCGAATTAGAAGTCAGCTTGGAACTCACTACATTATCGGATAAATTGTTGTAGCCTTGTCTGGCCGTCTAGAAGTATCTATACTGAAAGTTTTGACGTGTGTGCAGCTAAACTAAAGATAAGATTATTATCCGGATTTTTGCATAGATTATTTACGATCAGTCTTGATGTTTTTATCTGATTGATTGAAGTGCCGATTCTTGCTGTTGATTTAATCTTGTTGCCTAACTCTATGGATGATGATACATGTATCTGCTTTTCAATCTAGCATATACCTGAAAATTTCTTGCATTTTTTTCGCAACATTTAGCTCGTTTTTTTAATTTATTCAAATTACCGAATCTCTTACAGAAAGCGATAGATTCTTAAAAAGTTTATTAAGCAATATCAGAAATTTTTAAGATAATGACATATATGATGTCTTAACTATTAAGACGAATGTTAAGATAGCATTAAGCACGCTAAAAAAATCTCTATAAAGCTGGTCTTTTTAGATAATACTTGAGTTTTCTACTCGAGTAACAATTTCTGTCATTTCTGTCGATGGTTTCGAGAGTGGTTTTCTATTGCTACCAAGAGAACAATTGCAATAACTAAGATAGCATATTTTGATCGGTACTTTCCGACCGCTTTTAACATTATTGCACCTAAATGCAATTAATTATAATGTAGCACAATACAAATTATTACGAACTACTAAGGTTTATATTACTGCTCCAGATGCCATACTAAAATAATTTGGTTTATTGATATTCAAATTATCTTATGAGAAAATTTATCATTAAGTGGAAAACACGATAGTCAAGTTTTCTTCCTCTGTGATTTATAAAGTGATCATTATCAAACGTATTTTTTATTTTTATATTTATTTATTTTTTATTTCTTTTGGTAAGATTGTTAACATCACTAGAGATGTCGGGGACGTAAAGCAATTTCTTGCGATTGTCAAAAACACACTTTTCTACCAAGTGTCAAGTATCAACACCGAGTATTGACAAGTAAAGTTTTTGTCGGTGAAGATTTCTGAAGTTTTTCAGATAAAAAAAAGAAAAAAAAATCCTTATTGATAAAATTTCACACCGAACTGCTGCTACGAAATGCTTGTTATTCTAAAATGATGAGGTATCGAACCAGTTACATGGAATTTATTCATCTAGCGCCATGCTCATTATCAATTTTGATCGTACAGTTTTTTTTCCTTAATTTTTTTTATCAATATCTCTCAATCTCTTATCTATTTTGGAAGCAATGCATGGCCTACATAACATGTAAAAATTAGACAGAATTGTATGTTTGGCATCTAATTTAAACATTTTATATCAATTATTTAAAAATGTTAAAGGGTTTTTGGCAGCTTTAAACGTATTAAAAATGAATTTTTAGGATGATAATCAAGGATTCGGTTAAAAGAGGATTTGAATATAATCCGAGTCTTGATAATCGTGTGTAATTATTGTAATTAGAAGCATAACCCACCCTAAATTTAACATTTGGATTGTTCTTGCGAAGATTATTGATGCAAACTTTCTTTGCGGAATATCTCTTGCATGATATGACGGTAAAGAGGATAATTCGATACATTAGCTAATAATATTCTTTTCTTAAATAAATTGGGAATTTTTTTCATTAATTAAACAGACTTTGTACGATTAATTTGATTAATTTATTCGCTTTGGTTTTCTCTCGAGAGTGAGTCGTTACTTTAATTTTTTTTTTTTAATTTTGTAAGTGTGTTGATTCCTTGATGAAGAGTTTTTCTTGTTTAAATTGTTGTTGTAAATTGGAAATGTGTTTTTACTCAGTAAAATGTTTTTAAATTAATATAAATTTAAATTTTGTTTGTTTTTCTAATTTTATGTAGAAAAGTTTTAAGTGGTAAAAATTCTATTAAAATTTATTAAATCGCAAGAATGTTTATAAAAGGAGAATTCTTAGGCGTTTTTGTGCAATGGTAATTAATTTTAACAACAAACAATGAGTTTATATTTGTTAAACGAATATCTTGAATACTCAACGTGTCGCATTGCGCAAGCGATGATGCGACGCGCAACGAGCTAACACACATCACAAGGAATTTCATGTAATCTGTTTAATATGGGCCGAAGGCACAATCGAAATAAATAATAAGCATCAAATAATTTTAGTTGATCTTAATGTAAATTTTAATTTTATTAAATTTATTTTTTTACAAGGCGTTAACGCAAAGCAAATATTAGAAATGATTAGATAATACAGGATAATTAAGGTAGCAATGAACTTTAAGCATTTTTCTTAAAAATGTTTTGTGCATTCTATAGATGGAAACGTGAAGAAAAATCACTAAATTTATTTCTATAAGAAATGTATAAAATAACGTTTTAAACTATCGAAAAAAAAGAAAGTCTAGTTCTTCTCAGAAACGAGAAATCTCAATAGAAAAATATTATCGCAGTTCCACTCTTCTTAATCTTCTTTACTCTTACGGATAGCAAAAATGAAAAGGTTAAAAAGAAAAAAGAAAATTGATAATCCGGGATGGCATCTTTAAAAGGAATCAAGAAGACACTGAATGCATTTCAAGTAAACTTTTGTTACCCGTGCTTATTTCCTTTATTCCTAGTGGCAGGTGTCCATTTCTAGTATGCAGTTTGAAGAGAAATCTTTGTTACTGCTACACAAGTACAATATCCCCTGTTTAGGACCAGATGCTTTTCTTCTTTGGGTTTCTGTATTCGTACGATGCTTCTGGTTACAGCCGTAAAAGCAGAATAGAATTCAACTCCACCCACGGTGATGTGCAACCGTTCCAGTTCATGGTATCGGAGATACGGTATATGAATATTTAATTCGCAGCCCGAGCACGATCACAATGCCGGATTGAGTGTCAACACGTGATTAACAATGGGTGTGATCGCTGCGCATCCACTCTGATGCTCTTTGGCATAACATGGCTTATTACTGAAAGAATGGTATGTTTTGATAATGAGAAGAAATTAATATTCTTTGATGTCGATTAGCATTTTCTTTTTCCTTCATTTTACTGATTAAAAATGTTTAGAAACCATAAGAGAATCGCGAATAAATTCTCTTTCTACTCAAACTTATTTCCGAAATGTTTGCTTTTTCTTTACCGTTAAGATGCGTCTGGATTGTGTATTATCAGTGTAAAGAAAATTAGCCATAAATATTAATAAAATTTTAAGTTTTAAGCGATCAAACACATTTCTTCATTAAAAGTAGAAGTTGTATGTTAATTAATTTAGATTAAATTATTTTTTTTTTAAATGTTCAATATACGCTTAACGGCTTTATTCGCTCTTAGCCATCAGCAGAGATCAGTTTTTTTTCTATAATCAGTAAATTTTTATAGAATATTCACAATATATTTTCGCGAAATTGATATTTAAAGCTTTTATTGCCTTTCTAAACAGTCTCAAAGCCAGTTTAGAATTTTTAAATTGAATGAAACATTGTCTAAACGATCTAGATTCTCTGAAAATTTACAGCTCATAAGAGAGTTAATTTTGGAAATCGTTAGATAAACTAACAAAATATGAGAATAATTTACAAGTTTAAGAATTTCAGATTTTCTTTTTTGTTAAACCGTAATTTTGCCTTACAAATACGGTTGAAATTTAATAATATACACATACTTATGTATTCAAGAACTGTTAAAATTATGAAACTCCATTTTTCGATGACCTCTTTTTAATCTTGAGATAAGGATGGATAGATTAAAACCGAGTAAACCTTTCAAAAGTTTAAAAAATGCATTGTGTTACTTAAAATAATTTCAAAATTAAATAAGTGGAAATTTCAGTAAAGGTCATTATATTTAGAGGCAAACGATTATCATGTCAGCTGCAAGAAATAAGGTTGCCGCCTTTGAATCCATTAGCAACCTTCATCAGATGGTTTAGCACACTCAATAACTGACATTTGCACGGAATGAAGGCTCGTCTATATAATGGACGATGATTTCGTCTAATTACATTATTTTAATTAGATATCAACCTTGTGATGTTTGTGTATACAGCTCTTTTATGTTTAAGTGCTGCTGATACATCTTATCAACAAGGTCCATCACTCAAAATGCAATAAACTTATTTGAGATTATCACTAAGCGATTTTTATAATTTATAAAGCGTTACAAGTGATTTAATCCGTGTATGCAATACGTAGGATCTTCAGAGATTGAGATAAATACAGTTTTCTTAATTAAATTAAAACTCTTTGCTTTTTGTTCGTAGTTTGTTTACTGATTAAAAGTTAATTTTGTCGATTTTCTAGGAAAGTTTTATTTCCCTAATAGCAATTAGAAAGTGTAGAAAATAAAAAAAGTATAGTTAAATGTTATGAGTAATCTTCAATTCTGTAAATTTTGCCTGTTTCTTTTTACCTTAACAGCATAATGTTTGGAGTTAATCTTCATGCGTGAAATTCAATCAGAAATAAAAACATGAGAACAGTTTAAGGTTGATTATCTCTATAAATTGACGTTTAAGTTTATTTTAAGAGTATCGAATAAAGAATTTATTTTTTATTTTTATTTTTTAATCACTTGTAAAAACTGAGCATAGTTGAAATTAGTTAAATTTGCTATTAAACAGAATTCTCTTATCTGATAATTGATACAGTATTATTTGTTTAGCAGTATAAAAAATCTATTCAATTATACAACAAAGAGATTTTTGTTTATTCAGTATTTAATTTATTATTATAATAGCATTCTCTTTCTTTTCCTTGCAAATTTTATATTATAAAAACTGTATTTCGCTTTTCTGCATGGATTTATCAAAAAAACTATAATAAAATATTTGATTCAGTCGGAGAATTACTATTTTTTTATGTTTTATTTTCTTAATAAAAAAAATTCCCAGTCATTCAGACGAATTTATAACTTATCAACTGAATTAGTACTAAGAATGATTCCGTCAATGATTGTATTTTTTAGCATTAAACGTTGTTGATCACGTTTAAACTAGAGAAGAAAAAGAATAAAAAAAAATATGGCAGAAGAATATTGAAATTCAAATTTTTCTATGTAAAACTTCCAGTTCATGCTTGTTAAGAATGTAGTAAAAATTTCTTATTTTAAAGTCGTCTATTGATAAAAGAAATACAACTCCCACTGTAGTTTCTTTATAGGGAAAAGTTTTCTTTGCATTTTCCGGTTTCTTTAATGGTATCAGCTTTAAAATCTTGTTTCCATGATTGATTTCTTGGTCTCTAAAGAAGTATACTACTACTACTACGACTACTACTACTACTACTCATACTTAGTCAATAACTTAAGAAATATTTTGTGAAAGAACAGTCGAGATTATGCAAAAGTTTCTTCTTCAATAATAACACTAGTTTTTACATGTGTAACCATAAAAATTCCGACTTTAATAAATTTGCAATGATTTTTATACAAAAGGATTTCTGTAGAGACTGTAATTGGATTACTTTCGTTAACTTGTCCTTTTGTTTATCATAATAAAAGTATTTTTAACAAATTTTTAACAAAACTTCTTTCCTTGAAGAGTGGACATGCTAATATTGTTAAGTCAACATTGTTTTACTTTCTTTGCCTTTTCTTGGCTTAACAACTAAGTAGTAAAACATATTTGAGTAGTGCAAACTCGTTTTATCAAAGAATTTGCGCTAACAAAATTTTCCAAATGCGATTTACATTCTGTATAATTTTTTATTTCCTCTTATTTAAATAATCACAAGTGAAATTCCGATTTTACGTTTTCTTTCTTACTCTTAAACTAAGTTTTTAAATTCGTCAACTTGCAAAACAGTCAAAACTGGCGAGCTATAGCTACAGTACATTAAAATTATCTAGATTAATTAATCTATAGATGATCATTTATCGGTATGCATTTAATTTACATACAGACTAACAGACTGTTTCTTACGAATCTTGCACGAGTAATGACAACAGAAAAATCAATAATCAATTTATCGAATTTAGTTTAATGTATACTATCGAGTTCTTTGGTAATCTCAGTGAGTTTACTAGTGATCCGCCGCTCAGATGAGTCAAATTTTAATAGCCATCACACCGAGGAGTTTAAATAGTTATAAAATACAAACATTAGTCATCAAATTAGCAAGTTAATTTGCACTTTATCCGTTTATACGTCTGTAAGAGGCAGTTATAAGAGAAACAACTCCGCAGAGATTACTCCAGAAATGAAAACTTTAAAAAGATAATAAAAAAGCCATTCTTTATGAAATACTATATGGAGAAAATCGTGCAATAATAAATAAATTCGCATTTTAAACTTCCAAACAGCGATATAAGGCTGTCAACACGCAGATCTTAGAAATACGTAAAGTGTAAATCAATAAGAGTGAGACAGTGCATTTAAAATGGAACAATGATTGAAAGTGCAAATAAATTCAAATTTTTCTTTTATTTTCTACTACTACTACTACTACTGCTACTGCTTCTACTGCTGCTGCTGCTGCTGCTCTTTCCCTTCCTTTTTTTTCAATTTTCGAAGACTAGAATCTTAATGAATGCAGCAAGTTTAAAAGAATATTTGAAGCTAGCGTTAAATGACGTAAAATTATTCTGGTAAAAATAAAAGTTTAAAAGGAAACTGGAGTCTCTTTTCATAAATTAAAAGTTTACCTCTGGTCTTCTATGCAGTTTATTGGATCAAAGATAAGGATGATAACAACTAGTGTAATGTTGATTATTGTAAAGATCTTCAATCAGCAATTTCCTCAGAGCATCTTTATTAAAATATCGGACAAAGTAGAGGAACAGACAAAGAAGGAATACTGAGTAATGATTTCTCTTGATTATTAGTAAAGAAGAACTCTTCTATCGATATAAGCTTTTCACTTATTTTCTTGATTATCCCTATTGATTTAACTCATTTCAAAGTGCTGGATACCTTTTTTTATACTTTATTATATTTTATTTAATTCTAATTATCGTAGAATGCAGAACGAATTTTTATTATTTTTTAAATTTTTTAATAGTTTCCATCTTTCAAATATTTCTGTAAAATCGATAAAATAGAATAATAAAATTATTTATCTTTTAATTTATCACGAAATAATTATCTGTAAAAAATGTATGCAATAACATTAAGAATAATTTAATAAGAAGATTAAGTTTGAATCAAATTATGACCTATTATTAAATTATTCTTGATTCTCTTGCATAACTAATCTGTTCGTGTCTTTAATTAATGTACTTGAGTTTTCCTTCTCCAGTAAAGATTCTTGCTCTTTATCTTATACATATTAATGTTTTAATACCGAATATTCGTCTGGATTGTTGTTCTTGTTACTCTTTTATTTACCAATTTATGTTCTCTTTTGTTTCTTCTTTCATACTTGTTACTCTCGGTTGTCTCTTCTGTTAATTCACTTTTATTGATCATCACCGTCTTTACGATCCCTCTTTATATTACCTAATTTTCCTTGTTACCGTTTCATCATTTATTCTATTTCAACTGCTCAAATTGTTTCTTTTGCATTCTGCACCAATTTTATGTCGCTTTAGAATAAATCGAGAATATTTTCCTATAGAATGTCGGATCAATCTCGCTTAATATTTAGGGGTTCGTTCTTGCTTATCTTCAGGATATTTTTCCATATCTCATCATTAATGTTTCCTTCGTATACGGTCGCGTATCTTCGGGCTTTTGTGCATTGTGCATCATGACCCAGCACGTCTTTGCGATATAAAACTAATGCCCTCTCGTTGTGCACCTTTACATTTCCGTATTAAATCCGCATCCATATATATCAACCCAGTTACATCTTCATGTTCTTTATTATTTTCTTTATGTTACTGTTTTTCTTTCTTACTCTTCCTTAATCATTCAGTTTTATTGCCATCATTACCAAATGAACCGAAAACTTCCATATTAGTGTTTTTTTCATTGTTTACTTTTACTCGGTTATCATTTATTTTTCTTAATATATTTTTAATTTATGTCTTCCAGTTTTAAAGTAAAAGAAAAGAAACTCTCCTCTCATTTCATTAAATTCTTAATGGATACAAAAAATAAATAAATAAACGAAACGAAAACTGTACTCGTTATAATATTTTTCTATGCGCTTTCAAATTCATAACAAACAAATATCAATCGGATTAACAAGCACTCTCTCATTATTATTAATCTCTCTTCATCGTAAACTCATGAAGTCGACCTTATCCACTTATAAATTTAGAAATTACAGCATATTACCTAAAAGGAAATATTAAATAGTAATTATTGCTCCCCTTTCTAAAACGAAATCCCATATCCATAAACAGTCCATTTCATACATGATTCATTACATCAAAAATATATGAACTAATGTTTATTTATGGCATAAATCTTCTCTTTTGTCACTTTTAATTTATTTCACGTATTCAACAATCCTGAACTAATTCATATTAATAATTTCCTACCGTAAAAAAAAAGAAAAAAATATTCTTTCCCTTATTCTCTACGTTTAATGAATATTCAAATTTTGATCGCTACTTTTATTTTAATACTTCATTATTATTAATATAAAATTAATAATTAATTTTCAATCGTAATTTTCGAGCAATTTAATTAAGTTTTGTTACTATTTATCCTTTTTTTAATTTTGTATATTAATAATAATGATGATGATGTTCTACGTATCTTACCGATCGCTATTTCTTTCCAGTATTAGAATGAAGTATATGAACGGAATGTTTCCAGTTTATAGTATCGTAAAATATTGAGTGAGACCGGAAATTAGTATATTCTATTCTCCGAAAATGCCATCTGCTGAACTGGTTTCGGTTTTTTTTTTAAAATTTATGGAATGCGGAGGTTTCGGTGTAATTTTGAAAATTTTCTATTCTAGCTAATGTATGGAATATGCATTATACATATTGAAGCAATCTACCTGTCCTAATCTAGCCAATGTATAACATACAATAAAATAAAGAATATTGTATAGAATTATCTGTTACTTTTTTTTTATTCGAGGTTTCATCTGGTTTTACAGATAATCGCAGTTGATTGCAAAACATCGATGAGATAGAAATCGATCGGAACGATTCCGGAATCTAACTTGAACTCTTCTATAGATAAATTGATAAATATGTTTCGCAACAGAACGAAATTTAAGTTTATGATGTTTATTAATTAGTTTCCAATCCATTTTTTTTAATTTACAGAATGAGAAGGAAGCTTCTCTTAAGTATCCGATTACACCTTCTAAAAATGCATGTTTAATTTGAATGAGGATTACTATTACTATTATTATATGGAAAATCGTAAAGATGTATAAAAAAATTTTACAGTTTTATGTTTCAGCATGTTCTACTCACCTTTATACAGTTTTAAAGTGATAAAGCAATCTATAGTTTGAAATTTTAACTTTAAATGGAATTGCACTTCCCAATACATTAAATAAGTATAGACCATGTTGATTGAAACTGAATGACCTTTTTCTTTTCTTTCAGTGGTTGAATGGAAAAAATAAGACTGCGAATTAATAATTTATGATTCATTTTCTATCTTCATGTCCTCTTTTATTAGATAGATGCTAAATGGGTTCCCAAAATTTATTTTGAAAGATTAATGTGATTGAAGCATACATTGATGATGTTATCCTTCTCATGGAATTCCCAATTTAATAGAAAAAAATAAGCAAAAGCTTTTTTTTATTTTAAACTTGTTAAAGTTTAAATAAACGTTTTTCCAACTCGTCTAAGATTGGATGCAATTTGATTCTGTGTTAACGCTAAAGCAGATTTGCACCATCAAATCTCTTGCATCTTTAAAAATAATTTATAAGATGGCATAAATTTTATAATAGATCAAATTCTCTTAATGCTGTCAGTCGGTTTCCTATCATCATCATTCTTTTTTGTTAAGTAAAGGTCAAAGCCCAGAAGACCATACTCGTTTCATCATCAATGTTCATTAAAGTCACCATATTCCATTATTCTTCTATCGTTTGGAGATGGGAGAATAATGGAATATTGTTGATTATAATGGAATGGATGGCAATACCTCATAGTTAAGTTGTCACAACAAGCAGAGAATTTTCAACAAAATTTCCAACCAAAAAAATTTAGTATGAGATGCTCTCTCTCACTCCCTTTTTTTCCTTTCTTTCTTTTTCTCTCACTCTTTTAAGAATTGAGAAAATGTGCAGAGTCTAGTACATAGCATCGGTAATGAGATAGAAAGAAAAATCTCGTGTGTTGCTTTAGAATGCTGCAAACGTGATAGTCCTGTCGCTGTCATGCGGGAGTTTCTACTTCTACATGTGTATTCGTGACAGAGTTACCAATATGAGAAACTCTACTTTATACCATCATATCCATGGAAAGATATAGAATATGGGTTAGAAAAGAAGTTATTTAAGGTTGAACTGATCTGAAAAACCGTTTCCCTTCAAAACTTACAACCAATTTCAATTATAATTTCTTTCTTTTAATGGAAGAAATCAGCAGAAGAATTTTGGAAAGAGGAATTGGTTACTTTCTTTACTAGAAAAATTTTTCTTTTCTAAGGGTTATTAACACGGTGTCAAAAGGATTTCTTTCAGGATCGATGGAAAGTAATTAAATGTCATTACTCTTGATAGTTTCGACTTTGCAAAATTGAATTGGATTATTAGATGCTGCAACAGCTTTTTGATTTATTTATAAATTTTATAAATGAATAAAGTTTGCTGTTCTGACACGCTTAAAATGAGGATTGTTTGAATAACATAGATAATTGTCTACTGGGCAACAAAATCAAATATTCTGTTTTATTTATTTATAACTCTAGCGATTTTAAAATTAGATAGTTCGTAAATATAACATAATAAAGCTATTTAAATAAGTATAATGATACTTTTTTAAATAGTAATAATAAATAAGTTGCGTCGCATGTCGCGTCGCGCATCGCGAGCTTCAACTATTGCGAAATATTTTAATCTTTCCTCGCTAATTTTATTTATTTTTTTAAATTAGTTTATGTCACATTTTTGCATTTTTATAATGTCGGATTTAATTATTAATATTATTAGTATTTTATTATTTTTTTATCAACGTTAAAAATCACATTTTATAATAAGTTTTCCTTAAGGCATAACTTTGGATATATACCTTCGTAATAAGCTAAAACAGAAAGGAGGGGGAAAAAAGTAATTATAAACAATCAGTATCCGTGACTGTTAATGCGACAAGTTAATTTTATTCATTTTTCTAACTTTACGCATTAAATAATCTTCAAGTTCATAATGATTTGCGAAAGAGAAACAAATGAGACTTGTTCACTTCTTCGTAACTTCCTAATGACGTGCAATTTTTCATCGTGCCAAAATTGTTCCTTTTATTGTTAAGAGAAAAAAGAGAAATCGAAAAGAAAAGTAGAACTGAATGTTCCGCAATTAAAATTCCTTACAGATAATGCTTTCTTCTCGTATTTTATTTTATTTTTTCCCCCTCCTCTCTTCATTCTGTGTGCAAGGTGTATGCGGGATATTATTCGATGCCATCTCGTTATAAATACATTATACACGAGTATATACCACTCAGAAAAACCGAAAAAATAAAAAAGAAACGTAAAAAAATGCAACAGGATAGGAAGTACTCCGCATCTTCTTCACTACTTTCTAAATGTTGCATTGGATAAAAGACGATAAGAAAAATAGCTTCGGGTGACATTGTAAGTGGATTTTCGGTCACAAGTTGTAAAATGTGTAAGTAAACTGATGGTTTTGTATGAAATTAAAAAAGAAAAAAAAAAGTATATAATCTTTTTAATAACTTGCGATGAACTAATATTGATTTTGTAAAGATAAATTTCGCCATCCACTGATGCGCTTTTCTCTACTTTTTTTTTACTGAGAGCTATCTAAACCGCTTAAATCGCTTACAAATTGAAGTTAAAATTGACTCCAAACTTTTTAATTAGAGAAAATACCCTGTAGAATTCTTGTTACATATTTGAACTTCAATCAAACCGTTAAACATTCCTCTATAAATTCAAATATCTTATGTGTAGAGTTCTTATTACAACGAATTAAATATGGCGAAAGTCAGCACTCCAGCGAATTTGCTTATATCAAATACTTCAGAAATATCATCGTTTACATGGAAATTTGAATTGAATTTCGTCTTTTATGTTTATTATTTAGTGAATGATGTAATACCATCTATATCAACTAGATAATTAGATAATGACGATATAACTTACTAAATTTGATTCGCTTCTGGTAACTTATACCTGCTTCGAAACATTTGCATTTATTTGCATAGATAGCCGTATAATCTTCGTTAACGATGGCAAAATTACGTATTATTTTATCTGGCACCTAAAGTTAACCGATAACGTTAACAATTAGAAACACACACAGATAACGCGAAAGATTAAATTATCTATCAGTGCAGAGGTACAGATGGCCGGAAAGATAAATTACGCAAACGCTTATGACATCAATATAACGTCACTATTAAGTAAATCCGATCTTTAAATGAAAGAAAAATTCTTTTTGGAAGAAGAATTCGACCGAACTTAGAAGAATTTTATTTTATGAAAAGAGTTTCTTATAAAGATTCAGAAATCGATTGATGGATAGCTTGCAAGCCAGTTAAGCAAAGGATTGTGGCGTGCAAAGCGAACTTTTACAAGGAACATTTCTATGCATTATCCAATATTGTCCGGAAGACTTTAAGAGAGAAAAAAACAGATTGATATATCTCTTCAACCATAAAAAAAGAGGGGAAAAGCGAAAGAAAGGAGAAGATAGAAAAAAAGAAGAAAATTTAGATGAAGAGAAATTAAAAGTTTTTAAATCTTTAATAATTACTTAGAAAGTTTTTATATTAAAATATAAAATCTCTCATAGGAGAAATTAATTAGAACGTCAAAACAAGCAAAGGGAAAAATGAACTAGAATTTATTATTTATATTCTCTATTCTTTTTCATTTTTTTTTATTTCGATGGTTTATAAAGTGTAATAGCTTTTTGTATCTTTGTCAGTTGCATATGGTTAAGATTAGTTGAATTGCTCTTCTCTTATAGTTGCGAATTAAAAATATGACATAATTTTAAACGAAAAAAAGACTTTTTGCTTTTTATTTGTCCGCTATAACTTATACTTAGAAGTTATCCTGATCGATTATACAGATAAGTTTCTACTCTAGATTATCCTGATTGATTTACTGATGGCTTATACTGATATGTTACACCATTTCACTGATAAGTTGTATTACAGATTGGCTTGATTACAACTGTGTAAATCTACATTTTGTCATCTAATACACGATAGTTTACAAAATTATGTGGAGTATAATTAGATCTAAATATACCGAATTTCATTAAATAATAAATTATATATTAGAGAAACAATTTAATAAGAGACTGTAAAAAAAGAGCACTCTAACTTCATGATGCACATCTCGAAGATTATAACTGTTTTAATACGTAATGAATTTATCTATTATTGCGTGAAAGGTTGCAGGTAAGATAGTTTATTAACCGAATCAGATGATTATTTAGGTAACACGTCCAAATTAAATTTTCAGGCGGTAATCCGAGTCACAAAATTCCAAGTTAGGAAAATTTCCGAAAAGGATATCGATTAATTAATTTATATGTTTAATAAAATTCTATTCTAATCCTAAATTCTTCTGCGAGCCATAATTTTAAATTTGGTTAAAACGGCGAAGTTCGATGAGTTGTCACAAATAAAATGTCAATCCTTATTAGGAGGAGTTGGCGTGTTGGAGACAAAGAGCAGAGAATTATGAAGAGGAATGACATCTGGGACGAAGGATAGCTTTTACTCTCGCATTCTGTATAATTGGGCAGTTTTAGATGTCACCTTGAGACATCTGTGTCGCGATAACTGAACAGTTGCTACTACACCAACATTTATTTCATTCAAAATCTTCCCAACGGGAAATCTAGATAGTGAAATCTTGACAGTTTTAAATTTTATTGTTTTGCGTGTTACAAATTAAAATACTCTCTCATTTTCAAGTGCTTTCGCTCTTCTTAATTTATTATAAATTTTTCTTTTACAGATTATTATATGTAATCACCCAAAATTTAATATTTTATTTTTATTTTTAAATAATATATCAAATTCGGTTCCGGTTTATATTCTGAGATGTATTTAAAGATCAATTTTCATCAAGTAAAGGTATTTATGTATTAGAATGGATATGTAAATTATATTTCATATTTTTCAATCTGTTTAACCTTTTCATCCTCATTATGTCTCTTTATACACCGATTATTTGCCAATTATTTGTCTACTGCCTGCGATAATTTGTCACTAGCTAAAATCCTATTAAAGATAAGAATTTTTATTGAATTTCACAAGTTTCTTAATATTACCAGACTTTTAATTTAAAATTTTTGTTATTTTTTCATACATTAAAGGGTTTCTAGTCGACATTACGTCACGTTTCTGTGAGTGCTTGTCCATGTTATGTTAATCTCCTTTCATAACTTTTATTAACATCCTTCATCTTTTATTTCCGTTTCAAAGACAAATCTTAAATCTTATCGAATAATTTTTAAAAGCTCAATTTGCAAGACAACTTAAATATCGAATAAAAATTCTTGATAGCCGCCATATTGGTTTCGCGTCGCGTATACCTCTTGTTTCATTCAGCCAAATTCGCGTAAAAAATGTTCGAAATTTAAATTTTTCCGGCGATATCTTAAAATTTCAAACATTTTTTCGATTCATTACATACCTGGATTAATTTTAAAATTAATTGTAAATTTATAAATTTTGATTTAATTTTTTTCTTGAGGATTTTTGCATTTCAAATAAAAAATTAACTTGACTTGGATCTTTCTTATTGAAGCATGATCCTAATAGAATTTTTTAAATTAGCAAATATTTTTTATGGTTTATTGAATGAGTTTATTTAATTCTCTTTGATTTTATGGTATGTATATTAAATAATTTTCCATAAAATGTGGGAAAAAAAGTATGCAATATGTAAAATGGATTTAACATCTTATCCCAGAAGACATTTTATTGAAGTTGAAACAGTAGAATGAAATGTCCATTTTAAGCGTGATACAACATGTAAACATGGAGATAATAAGCTTAGTATCTGGGAATATAGGTTACTGTATAAGCTATGTCCTAGGATTAAACTATTGCGATGAGGAAACTGATTTGAATGATCATGTCATAATTGAGAAATCAACATTATTTCTGGATTGCTTCGTGCTTAATTGACTAGAATTCGGATTCATCAAATGTCTAATGTACAGTTTTAATGTGGAACCGCTTTATAAACTGTATACAATATAGATATATCGTTTTATACAAGATAAAATTATAAAATAATATTTCTAGAAACCGGAAATCAATTAAAAAACACAATTTTTGATCTAAATCTTAGGATTAATTTTGATTAAATGGATTTGAATTCTATGAAAAAGTGTCGTTAGGAGAAAAATATATTCTATGAGTTTTTTCCAAGTTTTGATATAATCTCAACATTTTATTGTGTTACTAGATAATGAGAAGAATAAAAATGCCAGAATTTATTTTCCTATTTCTTCATAAAAATTAACCAAAAGAATTTTAGAATAATTTTGGATTAATTCACTTTCCCAATAAGAATTATTGATCTAAGATTACTATTCATTTTTTATAAACATATACAGTGCCTATCAGAAGGGGGAAAGAGGAGTGGCTGCCCCAGGCCTCACGATTTTAGGAGTATTTACTTCTGTAAATTTATCAATTTTGTTATTTTAAATATAAGTAAACTTCTGTGAAATAAATTAATGTTATAATTGAATAAATATTAAATATCATTGTTTATATTTTTTGTCCATAGTTTTGTTTTAAATTTTGAAGAGCCTCAAAAATATTAATTGTCTCGGGCCTCGCATTGTCTCTGAAAGGCACTGAACATAAATATGTTATATATATATAAGATGAATGTATATAATAATATATATAACGCTAAAGATTCTTTCTTATTAATCACTGAAGCACTAAAGTTTGAGGTTTTCACATTTTAAAAACGATCTTAAATGCTCATGCGATAATTAGCACACAGTATTATATGCAACTTTTAAATTATTTTGACTAATATGAGATAAGAAAGCTCTAAGTAAATTTACATCAGATAAAGACAAATAACAGCATAAAATGTCTTATTTCATTTTTCAATATTATCCACCGCGATATTTGACCAAATAGTTTTTATTATTTGTATAGCACAAACATTCCGTTCTGTTATCCTCAGTTGCAGATATTTTCTCGGAAATGGTCCATTCCAATCAAAATATGCCACAGAATTGAATCCAATAATCAAAATATGATTAATTAATAAGAAAAATATTTCGTTTTATATTTAATATACCACAAAATCGAATCATTCTGTTTACTGAGTTAAAATCATTTTTTATATATTTTCTCGGAAATGGTCCATTCCAATCAAAATATGCCACAAAATTGAATCCAATAATCAAAATATGATTAATTAATAAAAAAAATATTTCGTATTATATTTAATATACCACAAAATCGAATCATTCTGTTTACTGAGTTAAAATCATTTTTTTTTAAATTTGAAAAAAACATTTCGTGAGAAAAAAATTCTCTATCGCATTGCTAGAGCCACGTGACGTGAATTTCACGCCGCTCTGTATTTTGGATTCATTTCTGGATCCACGTTCGAAAAGGATAGTTGACATCATCAGTTCCTCTATGAAAATATAGTTACATTCTTTCGCATTTAGAGCCGCCTGTTACACGATACGATACAAGCATAAAGAACTAGTTCTATATTAATAATGCTATAAGATAACACCTATTAAACAATAATGAAACCAGGCATCACTATTCTTACACATCTGCTTTCCTGGAAAGCAACGAACGTAATATATTCTATACATTAAAATTAAGCAGGACTATAAAGGATTTCTTTTATAAAAAATAAAAAGTTTAAATTCTTTTTCTAAGTAAATATATAAATTCTGTAACCATTATCTCATTCAATATTCTATCCAAATAAGATCTTTTAAGTCAGATATAAGCGACTCAATGGGAGGAACATAGAGTTTTTCTTTTATTGATTATAACGCGAATGGTTTATATAAATGTGTTTATAATCGTCAATTCCATTAAAATAGTCATAAAATAGCAGCCTGTCAAAATAAACCTTACGTTTATATAAATCAGAGGCTTCGGATCGTTCGAGAAAGTCGCCAGTATGAAGAAGATTAGCGAAGCGATTCATCAATTTTAAAACTTTATACAGTCAGAACTATATTTGTTCAAAACATGAAACAAAAATCACATTGCCATAAGGATATAAACTAAAGAAATAAATCGGGAAAAAAGGAAAAAACAGTTTTTAAAATATTAAAATTATTTAGTTCATATCTATGTTAATAGCCCATATTAATTTTACATCGAGTATATTCATATATTTAAATAACTCAATTAAATTTAATGATATTTTTTATCAGATTTAAATATTTTTACATATAACCCGAATTAATTTTCTATAATATATTTTTTTCGTCTATTAATATTCTGGATTAATTTTTCATTCAAAATTAAACAATGACATATTAAAACCCATTTTAATATATTTAAAAGAGATTTTTTTTTTATTCAGACTCTGTAATCAAAGCACATCTGTAGAAAATTCCCAGACTATTTTCAATCACTCTATGGATAGATCTATTTCTGTAAATTTCGTTGAAATCCATGAGGGACTTCTAGGTAATGTCTGTTGTAAGATGAGTTCTGGCAATGTTCCTGCTTCCTTCAGTCCCTAGGAAAATCAGACTCTCAGAACATCTATCTGGATAGATTTCTTTTGATAGAATATACTCATTTTCTCCTGTACCGTGTCTGATATATACCAATATTGGTTTATGAAATCTTTACGACAATGCATTTAGTCGATACGTTATCATCAGTTTATCGTTTCCTTCGAGAATGATCGGATCAAAACTAATATAAATTATCCGATTAATTTAGATTTATTTTTTGTATTCGAAAAATCGTTGAATGGACATATTTAATGAAGTCATTTCGTCTTCTTTCCGAAAGGAAAAGCTCTAGGCGAATATTTCCCAAGTTTTTGATGTTATAACAGATTCATGTCGAAGTTTAATTAAAACAACCGAGCCATACCTCAATGAATAATTACGGCTGGCTTGATAGTTTCCAAAATATCTAGTTATTAAATAATATTGATTTGTTTTGTGCTTTTATAAATCAAAGAGCAACGAATGAAGAAAAACGAATGTGTATGTAAGAATTCGAGTTTATCTTTATTATTAAAGATATTCGGCATTTGTAAATTGAACCTTTAAATCGATAAAATAGTGGTTTTAAAGATTGAAAATTTGTAAATCTATCACCATTAAACTTCTTGTTTTAAAAAGTGAGTAAAAAAACAGCACAGTTTTGCATTTTCTCCTCATATTCTTGCACTTACTTGCATGTTCAGCAAAAAAATCTTACAACTCGTGTTTCCTCAAATTCCGGTATAGAAATAACTTAGTTATCCTATTTCAAATATGGGATATTGTTACACCTTGCACATTTTTTGCTAAAATAGCTAGAAAATCGAGTGGAATGTATTTTTATTCTACTCGTTACGATTATTTCAAAAGTTAAAGTTCAACTTTCCTTTACGAGATTATACCTTTCAACAAAGATGAATTTTACACTTATCTGGAAGTTTCTTTGATACTTTAACGTTTTCATTCATAAATTTTAAACATTTATACCTAGTTATAATTTTCGTTGTCGTAGAAAATCTACTTCCTGCATTCATGAAGTATCCGTTTCCTTTCTAACGAATATCACTAAGCACCATCAGTTTCCACCAACTACAACTGATCGTCCTCGAAATTTTGTTAATGGTAAACAACCGAACGGCATAACTTTCCTTCCACTAAATACTATTAAACACTACATAAATGTCTAGAGAATATTGCTGGGCCATAAACTATTACTCAGTATCATCGATTTTTATCCGAATCGATTAAATCATCTGCAACATCGCACTGAATAGTGTCAATTATTTTTAAAAATCTATTTTCTAAACTAAAATTATTTCGGCAATGATGACGTTATAACAACATTCCAAATACTTTTTATTATTTAAATAAAATTTAATTATTTAAAACAAAAATTAAAACATTGTTTTTCTTTTCTCTCTTTCCAAGTGCCTGAGATAGAACCAGAATTCTCTCAAGAAATACCAAATGTTACTGTAGCTGTAGGTAGAGATGCTAAACTTCCTTGCCACGTCGATAATCTTGGTACCTACAGGGTAAGTACAATGTCCGGAAATGTCATTGTATTGCACTCCCATAGCTAATTGCTATCGAACAAATTTTGCTAAAGTTCAACTTAAATTGATTATCGAGTTTTCAGAAAGATGGAAAACATAAACTTAATTTAAAAATTTTTCTACTACTCTAGCAATAAAAGTAAGTAAGTAAAAAAAATCGAACTAATTAAAAGTTTTTTTAACTTATGTAAACGGTTTTAGTATTGCATTAGTATTACGCCACGAATACGTTTATTTATGTCCCGAGAACATTTTCAGACATTCAATTTTTTTTTTTTGCTCTTAATGAAGAAAAAATAATAATAATAATAGAAATTATAATGTAATACTATCGAAAAAATATTCTTAATTTTTGAAATGCAGTCGAAAAATATTCCATAAAAATATATGAAAAATTATATAAAATTATGTTTGAAACGGAAAGAATAGCAAATAAATATTCTTGGAATGTTTATCACATTCCAAGAACACTAAATTATGCACTATACAAAATATTTTATTTTATTTAGTTAAAATTTATAAAAATCCAACAAAATATCTCAATATTTATTAGAAAATCATATAATATACGTATCAACATAATTAAAAAAATAAATTATGATTACATCTGTTAAAAAATTATTTATGCCAAATTTCTTATCATCTTTATCATTAAACGTTATATATTTATTATCTTCTGCCATATGTGCAAATTTTATAACTACTAAACGTTTTTCCCATTTCTTAAGCATAAATACGCAAAACATAATTTTTTGTTTGTTCTCCAATCTTCAATTTGTACATTTGTAATATTCTCTGAAGTCTTTTTATCTAATTCAATATAGTATTTCGTATTTTATGACAACTTTTTATTATGTTTTGAAATGTTCATCGGCCTGTAAGACCAGATTTTCTAAACAGCATTAGTAAAATAACATAATAGCATCACTGCTCTTAAAATTCTGGGTTTATGTATTGTTACAAATTCAGAAATATTTTCAAAGCTTAAACATAGAGAGTAATATCCGAACAAGATTTTATTTTCGTAGGGATTTGTTGTAAGTTTATTTTTTATTTTTTAGCTGTAACATAGTAAATCCGTTGAAAATTGTATCTATATAAGTAAAAATCGCGTAATAATATTCTTATGATATTAATATTCTAAGAAGCATTCGTAATTTAAAACTCTAACAGTATAAGATAAAAAAAGTATATCGTAAAATCATTCCTTACAATATTACTGGTAGATTAATAAACTGGAAGATTTGAAAACTAACCACGTACAGCTATGATATTAAAAACTATATTTTGATATTAAAATAATAGAAAAATGATTTGCAATGATTTAATTCCTTATTAGTATTCAGCAAACTAGTGAATCGTTAAACAGTAGCCTACTTTGTAACATATCGTAGGTTATAAATTATTGATTTATGTTGTTACCATAATAGTAAGTAATGGATCCTTCCTATATTAAATTTATATTCATTATTCTTTGTAAACTAAAATTATTATTAGCTCTGTAATTATTACTAAAGTAGAAAAATTTATTGAATCTTTATGAAGAAAATTGTTTATGTTAGAATTTATTAAAATGTTATTGTGTTATTGAATATTTAAAATCGTTTATTAAAAATTTAATATTGTTATAATCTGTATTATAAATAATTTAATTACAAAATTACTTCTAGGCAACAAATCTTTTTAGTTCCTTCTAATCAAAAAAATTTTATTATTTATATAGCATATTTTATTTTAATATTTAAAGAAATGATAAAAATAAGAAAAGTTTTTTACGATTGTTATGTTCATATGCTGTTGTAGCACTGAAAGACGAGATTGCTTTATTTTAATATTTACTACACAAAATTTATATTCCTTTTCTTTACTACAGTAACATTAAAAAAGTGAATTGGTACCCATTTTTCTGATAAAAATTTTAATGAAATTTTAAAGTTTCAAATTTCTCATAAATGCAATCATATTTTATTATTACTAAGATCTCGTTACAGTTGCTTTCAAGTAACAATAAGAATGAAGAACTTTCAGAAAATTGATGATGTTTTTAATAAAACACAACCTTTCCAAAATAACAAACACTGCTATTTTTAGAGATAGATGTATATTTACACAATGCTACCATAGCAACATTACTTACATGGAGTTAAGTATGCTTAAAGCTTTTAATAAGCGTTGAATTTCAACAATACTTTGTGTTTTAAATATTTAAAAATATTTTAAAATTTAAAAATTTTTATCCGAGTACTGTATGCGTTTTAATCTGTTGCAGCTGTAATAAAATCAATATTGCAATCATACGGGTAACACAAACGTCAACAAGTATATATAATATGCTAAGCCAATGCTTTTGACTTTAATGTTGAGTGGTGTTTTATGCATTATGACGTTCTTCTATGTTAACAATAACATCGTAATCGCGTATTATTATTTATTTTGGTAATTTTTCTCGCTATTCTCGCGTTAATCGCTTCTTAACAAGCTGGTAAAGCGAATAAAAGTTTTCCAGTGAGAGAAAGTACCGATGCTGGATTGCTTGATTTGTTTCTAGCATGGGGAGAATATATGTGGACACAACAAATCATCTAAGAATGACTACATCAAGACAGCAGCATTTGCCTGAGAATATTTGTTTTCCGAACAATACTTGTGTTGCTGTTCCATCCATCTATTTCAAAACTCTTCTATGTTCCAGCTGATGTCATTGACATTTAGAGTGTCGGAATTCTCTAAAGATTTACGACGTCTCTTCTGGTCAATGCCTTATTTTTCCCCTTCTTTCGATGCCATTGAATTTTTCTGTTTTGTTGCTAAAACGTTTTCTGCTTCTTACGAGTTGCTCCTTTTGTTATCATTTTTCTCTTACCTAGAGGGTTCGAATCGATTACTTGACTCACTTATCATTGGCAAAACTAGCGTTTATCCTTTTAATATCCTGTTATTTATGTTTTTACCAGGTTAGCAGATTATGTGATCATTTCGAAACAGGATATCGATATGAATTTTTGACGCGATAAATTTAAACAAAAATTCTTCTAAGAATTTTTAACTGAGGATCAAAAGAACAAGTGATTCATCTGAAACGATTAAATTTTATGATCTACACAATTCTTGAAAATTTCTGTCGTTCTTCCATCGTGAAATTCGACTGTACTACGAAAAATATGTTTCTCGGATCTTAATCGGCCTATATCTATTGCCCTGTAGATAAATTTTGACATTTTTATTGCTAATGCCCCAAACGTATCTTCCACAAATCTCATATCGAAAAAAAAGACTTTCGACTTTGTTCCAAAGGTATTACTTTACAAATAATTATTAAGAAATGCCTCTTTTTGGTAATTAACCAATAGGAAAAAAATTAACAAATTTTTAACCGCAATAATATAATTGGTTAAGTAATTAACATAATTTTTTTATGAATGTAAATACCGTTCGCTTATTGGCTAATCGATGCATTAAAAAATACAAATGCATATTTTTAACTTTTTAATATTCTAAACTTGATTAATTAATAAAATAAATTTATTACTAAGCAAAGAATTGGCCTATTTTAATCGCGTGATTGTTTTACAAGTATAATAGCAAGTTTGATTAGATATAACAACGCGTTCCGCATAAAATACATTAGATAACAAAAAAAAAAGATAAGAAAATCGGATTGGTTATTTAAAAAGACACGTGATAACTTGAGATTATTTAAATTTGCAAAGAGCCTAAGTATTTTGTGGCAGGTATAAAATGGGTTTAAATTCAAAAATCGAATACTGGTTGAATTTTAATAAAGGTGATGCGAAGTACGACACGGATCTGAATTTCAAACACTCTTCAAAATTGGCGTCGAAAATTACGTGACGTGTAGATGAAGTTCGGTTAAAATTTACAAAACTTCGATTCATTATAAGCAATCATGAGACAGGTGTAATCTGATTTTTTAATTTGTGGATCGATCCGAAATTGGCACGTGATCGTTTCCTTCCCTCTTGCAGTTTTCCAAGCGCGTTTATCAGCGTCAAATCTTCGTTTTACTGTCCGATACTTAAAATAAGCTGATATCTGTAAAATGAAGCTTTAAAATGTGAATGTTGAATCTTACTCGAGTAAGGCAACGTGTTTTCCCTTCTATAAATACGTAAACAGATGCGACAACGTTAGCATGAATAAAACAGACGAATATAGGGCAAAAGCTGTGAATGCAGCAATGATGAATGAGTACTAATTATTTATAAATAGAATAATGCATGTATGTAAGATGTAAACACGAGTAAATGACGTAAATTGAGGTGCAAATGATTTATAACTATCGAAAGGGATTATTGCCGCAAATACCATATTTTAAAAGCATATTTTTAAAAGTAATCCCTTCGTTTGTTATTTAAAAATAAAAATAAATAGTCAGGTGATTGATTAAGAGTGAAAAAAATACATTTTTCAATAGAAAAATCTCAGTTTCGATGGTTATTATATAAGTAGGATAAATGGGACGATTAGTGAACACACGGTAAAAAGGGGGAAAATGACGATTCCTGAATAGATTTCGATAAGTACTTTCCTTCTTCATCATCAGAGAACTATTCCAAAGAGAAAATGTTTATTTTCGTTTCTCAACAAAAATAATGTTTCTCAATCAGTTCGTTTCTCAGCCATTTCGATATTATATAAAAAAAATAGATGTAAAATGTAATTAATAAAGTGATGCCTTCGTAAATTTTATTTTTCGTTTGTTAAAATATTGCCGCAAATACCATATTTTAAAAGTATATTTTTAAAAGTAATCCCTTCGTTTGTTATTTAAAAATAAAAATAAATAGTCAGGTGATTGATTAAGAGTGAAAAAAATACATTTTTCAATAGAAAAATCTCAGTTTCGATGGTTATTATATAAGTAGGATAAATGGGTCGATTAGTGAACACAGATGTTTCGGGTAAAAAGGGGGAAAATGACGATTCCTGAATAGATTTCGATAAGTACTTTCCTTCTTCATCATCAGAGAACTATTCCAAAGAGAAAATGTTTATTTTCGTTTCTCAACAAAAATAATGTTTCTCAATCAGTTCGTTTCTCAGCCATTTCGAAATTGTAAAAAAAAAAAAGATGTAAAATGTAATTAATAAAGTGATGCCTTCGTAAATTTTATTTTTCGTTTGTTAAAATGAACAGGAGAAAGGATTTTGTTCCATATTTACAATTAACAGACCGGAAGATCATATTCATGCATCTGTAACCAACCAATCAAAATTTGAGGATTGCAATTAAATTATTCAATATTTAATACGAATTAATTAACTAATAAGGAATATACTTAATGCAGAATAATTAATCGATACCTATTAATAAATTAATAACGATAAAAATGATTAAATTTATGTTAATCAATAAACTCACTTTTACCGTTTTATTTAAAGTTAATTCGCTACAAAATTGAATTTGACCTAAACAAAGTTTTAGCTAGATAACACTTCTAATCGAAAATGGAATTTTAAACTTAAATATATTATCTTATTATTATCATTATTATTATTATTATCAGGAGACTCGATTAAATCCGAGAGCTGGATTTTAAATTTAAAATGAGATATTACGTGAATTAATTTTAACCAATGAATGACGATTAAGATTCTGGAACTGTTTACCAATTAATCAATCGATTAATTTTTTTAAATTTATACTTCTTACTGCAGTTTTTATTAACCAATTAAGATGCAATACTTTTACATCACCTGAAATTTTCTTTTTAATAAGATTTGTTTGACGACACGAATAAATAAATAAATTCGAGTATAGTTTAATTGCAAAACAACAGAAATACAAACAATTGCGGATAAGTAATAATAAATTGATAAAGTAGATTGGAGTATAGACGTAAACAATGTGGAACTATTTAAACAGCGAACCATTTATCTTCCACCGCTACTTATTGGTTGTGACTTGGCCCGTAATATTTGCCATCTAGCTTGTGTAATGAATACCTCACTATCGTTCGGTAAGTATTAAGAAGAGCCGCAGTGGGTAGAAGGATTGAGAATCATCACGGAAAGACCATTATATCAGTTCTATTGAGCTGCAAGGATAAAGGATGACACGATGCCTATCTGCTAACCTGCCTATGATGACAGTAAATGGAGTAATCAGAGGTTCTGCTTGATATTGTGATTTACTAACGCTATAATTCCTCCGGCTTTATATATATGATAATCAGTTATCAAGAAAATTATTTCTTCTCGGTTTGGTAGCTCAATATGTGAAAGAGACTGACATCTTCATCCTCGACAGATTTTTGAATTTAAAATTTAATTTATTCGGACGTATAATTCTCAAAAGAGAGTGACATTCTTTGTTTTGAACATTATTTAGTCTAGAAATCATTCTCAAATATTAACATGAAATCCTTATGAATTGTGCAATTTGATGTTTACACAGCAAAGTTTCGAAAATTTTGATTTCGACTTCTAACATGACTATGTTTGCTGAATGATATTTTATTTAGTATTTATATGTGTTGTTATCTCTCGAATGATTAAAAAAAAACACGATAAAACTTTCAACATTAAAATTTTGAATATAATTTATTATTTTATACATTTAAAAAGTGATATGTAAATAATATTTTTGAATAATACGATCAGCCAATCAGACAGGTGATAATCGCTATTATTTTATTAAATTAACCAATCAAGTCAAAATATATAAATTTATGCTAATTAATCTAATTTTTTTGCTTACTTATTTTATTTATTTAAAGCTAAATAGTGTGATCAATGGCGAATTTAAACATAAATTAGTTTAAATTATTATATAATATATAAGGAAATTTTTTGAGATTTTAAATTCTCAAACGATCAATAAATGAAAATTGAATTTAAAACTATTAACCAATCAGTTAGATCTTTCGCGCTTTGTGTTTTCGTTAACCAATCAGAGTTACTATCCGCATTAACTGTAATATACCGAATGGAATAAGTGAATTTGTGTAGAACAAATTTCTACTTCTCGTTTAGCAAATATAAACATAAAAAATGAAAAAGAATGAACTCACTATTTATTTATCGGAGTTCGTGTTTCCTCTATTTAAATTTAAAACTAACTCCACGCATCTCAACCTTACAACAGAACATAAACACCAATAGTAAATTTAAACTCAGCTTCTTCATTTCTCCATGTCATTGGTCGGCGAAAATCACGTGGGTCGAATTTCACTTTCAGCTCTTTTTCAATGTCCCGTGTAACATCGACGTCTATAAATATTAAAGAAGTGGAAGGACACTACCCTGTCATCTTTACTTCTATCATCTAGGAAGGGGGGAGAAAAAATAGCAGAAAAATACATGTTTACTACAGATGGACTTTTCGCCAGAATGACCAAAGAGAAAAAAAAACAAAAAAAGGAAAAAGAAATTCTATACATATCCCAAAGGATCACGTTTCGCTTTTGTTTCTGAGGTTTTTGTGTTTATACGATACTTAATCAGGGAAAGAAAAAACAAAATAAAAAAAGGAGAAAATGAAAACAGGTCAACCATATTGTAAAAGTTGTCATTAGAACGGAAATATCGTATCCCTGACAACATTCGGAAATGAAAAGAAAATTTTCTTTTAGCTGGAATTACCTATATCTGTGTTATCCACCTTATTCGCGTGACAGTAGCTACTTCTCTTGAGAGATATACGATGTATCCCCGTGTTATAATTAAAAGTTTCGAACGGGGTTTTTGCTCTTTCTACCTGTGATTACATTACCTTAATTAGATCTGTTTTAGCCTTTTAGAATTGCAACAAATTCTTAAGCATTTGCTTTAATCAAACAAATTACCTCGGGGATCCATTTTCTAAATTTATCACCATGATCAACTTACATTGCGCTTTTAGTGGATCTGTTTAAATTTTGAACTGTCTATTGTTTTTTCTCCCTTTTTCCTTTCTTTCTCGACGTAATTTTACAATTAAATTTCGTATTCTTTCATAAGCCATACATATATTGTAGACTATATATCTAAATTTGTGTAAACACACGCTCGAAAATTCTATTCTCCATCAGACAAGATTATTAAATAATCGGTTTAAGTGAGAAAAAAATATTTAATCTTTCAAAAAAGATTTTAAAATATTAAAAATAGAAAAGACACACAAGAGTAATTTTTATAAGGAGCTACAAGTGCTCAACCGGAAATATTATTATAAAAACACAAATTAAACGCATTCAGTGATGATGATTTTTTTCATTCTTGAAAATTGAACGTAAGTGCATTGTAGAGAATAAGTCATTGGAAAGAAACATTTAAAGGAAAAAAAAATGGTTATTATCATAAAGACAATAGCAGATAATAATCAATGAGAAAGAAAAATCCGTACTGGCGAGGAAGGTGTTTAAAATACCACACTTAACAGAATCTTGGAAGGAAGCAAGATAAGAAAAGAAGAGAGAAGAGTATCCAAGTGAAAAAATTCTTTTGACCTAAATGCGTTTTAAAGTGAAAGAAATATTAGCTGTAATTATGTTTAGAGAATGGAAAGAAGAAAAGGAGAATGCAGTAAATGCGTCAGCTTAATTGTTAAAAGTAGCATCAGCCATGTCCACAGTCCCCTAATTAATTCAATCACATATTTAGAAGAACAGTAGAAAAGTCCTAATTACTGAGTATCGTCTATCTAACGACAGCAGAGAATTTCATTGTATCCAGTTTATTAATTATGTGGTGTACTGTTAACTCTATCTTGGAAATTGTTTCTAATCTATAATCTGTTATTTTTATTTTTTGATAAAGTGTAATTCTGATGTTTTTTCTAATTTAAAAATTTATATTTCGAAACAAATTACAGGCATTGATTATATTTATTAAAATATAGTTATTACAAATTTCGAGTTTTTCATTCCAAAAATCCATTTTACTGTAATTTAAAAGATAGATTTTAATTTCAATCTTATGCAAAAACTTAGATAGAATAGGTTACAAAGTATGATTTCTTTATAAATTCCAAGAAATTTAAATATCTAGAAGTCTCCATAAAGTCAAAATGAGATTTATAGATCAAGTTTAAAGTTTTTTATCTTTAACGAGTGCTCAAATAATAATTTTACAGAATTTTAATAGAATAAAGTGGGGATTAAAAAAATCAGATTTTTCACGAATTTCCAACTGGTCTTTATTTAAATTAATATTTAATAATAATATAACTTTAATCAAGATGATATTAAAGTATGATATGAGCTGTAAATAAAAGAAAAAATTTGTCATTCTTATCACTTTAATGCCAGAATCTAAAAAAACGACATTATTTTTTAACCGTAGGGGTGTTTTTTCGGATAAATAAATAAATAAATAATTGATTAATATTGAGAAAGAAATGATAACTTTACATTTCATAAATATTTTGATGTTCCTCTGAGCTAAACACTTGAAGAACGAAAAAAAAGGGACTTTTTCATTAATAATAAAAAACATTCGATTTTTATCGTGTCGGGGATTATTTTTTATGGTAATTTTTAAGAATTTTCATTAATTTCGAGATGTTCGTGTATTTTTAAGCATTACAGGTGAAAGGAAACAATTTGTCACACTGGTTAAAATTAACATGACAGTATACTAATCATCTTGGCACTTTTTTTAATGTTTTTTTAATGGTTTGCTTTATAACAAAAAAAGATACATATATAAAATAATATAATTTTTTACCATCCTATGAGAAATTAATTTTAATGTAAGAATTCATTCAGAAGTTTAAATAAATAATTACTTTTTAATATTTTAAATATGAAGCACATTAATTTTATATATAAAAAAATATTCTCCATCATCTCTTGGCATACAAAAAAAAAAAAAAAATCCCAAAATATGTCGAGTGACGCGAATTTCTGTACTTAAAAAAAAAAAAAAAATCCAAAATATGTCGAGTGACGCGAATTTCTGTACTTAAAATTGTACTTCAGAGATATTGTGAGAGTTTATGCATTGATATATAAAGTAAGAGTTTATGTATTGATGTTCAGATAGTTTCCTATAAGGAGAAATTTTCAATTATTGGAAGCTTCATTAATTCCGTTCCGGAATAATGTATTTAGTAATTGGATTAGGTGGATGAACATTGGAAGAAGTCAAACATGTATTGATCACCTGATATCTTCTTTAATTTTCAAGTAGCTCAGTTTATATTTAATTTTCATCTATGGTAACTCGATAATTTAATATTTTTGTTCTAGATTGATTCTAAAAGTGAAGACGATATTCCATTCCTTGTGAAAACTTCAGTCATTAAATGTATACGTATACTTGTTGTTTTTCTTTACAGTTGAAAAATATTAATTAAAAAATTGTAAACATTATATTTTTCAATTAATATTTTTTTTATCTTCTAAATTATTAAATCCTCCAAAATATTTAAACGATATTTGAATAGAACCTTTAGGTTCTAGAACAATTATAAATTTATAAATTTATATGACATATAATTTACACGGATATAACAGGAGTAATATACATACACATTAATAACATATTAATATTAACAGATAGATAATAACATATAATTAATAACAAAAACAGTAATGTAGTATAAATAATAACATTTATAATATAGTAAGACATAAATAATAAGATTGTATATAATATGAGTATTAAAAGTAAATAGATACGTATAAGAAGAACATAGTATAAGTATCTACAATTAGGAGTACATAATCAAAATCTGCAGCAAACCATGTCCTGCATTGTATTATAAAATTACACAAAAATATATAGCATTGTCAGTGTGTATAAAAGTTCATACCATATTACGGGTGCACCATTTCCAGGACGGAGGGAGTTCGACTGGGCCGCTGTCGTTAATGAGTTGGTTATTAAGGCCTGAAAACGTTATATCAATTAAAAAATTTATACTTGCTATTTAGTGTTGTTTTATTTACTTATTTAAGAATATAAGCAAGTAGTTTACTTTATTATGAACTTACGCTGGGCAGACCAAAAGCTAGTGAATGATTGTTGTGTTGGTATTTCTCTATTTTGTGCTTGTCTAGGGTCTTTAGTATTTATATTTCTGTAGAATGTCTTTTGTTGTTTGTAAACAAGATAACACACTATTCGTGTGTTATCTTGTTTATGTGCTAAGCTGGTTTTGTATCGTTTCAGGCATTGTGATTTTGCAGCAAGTTTTTCTGTTTTGTGTGTCTATGTATTCTTAATGTGTATGAATGTGTTGTGATTTTCATGGTGTGTGTGTTTTTAGTTTCCTGAAAATCTTTCTAATAGATTTCATAAGTTTTGTGGATGTGTTATTTTTTGTGTATTGAGGGTATGCTGTCAAATGCTTTTTTGTAATCTACGTAAGCTGCGTATAAGTGTCTGTGTTGTCTGTGTACTTGTTTGAGTATTGTTGTGTCGATGATCAGCTGCTCTTTGCACCCCCATGTGACTTCTACGGCGACCTTTCTGTTGTTCTGTGAGAATGTTGTTTTCTTCGATGTGTGTGTATATTTTGTTGAGACATGAGATTAAAATTTTGTGTAGTGTTGGTAAACAAGTGATTGGTCTGTATTGTGATATGAGGCTAAAATTTTGTATAGTGTTGGTAAACATGTGATTGGTCTGTAGGTTGTTTTCTTCGATGTGTGTGTATATTTTGTTGGTGATACATGAGGTATTGTGCGTATATTTTGTTGGTGATACATGAGGTTAAAATTTTGTATAGTGTGTTGATGAACAAGTGATTGGTCTGTATTGTGATGGGTTTCCAGTGTTTGTGCTACAAATGATTGGTCTATTGTGATGGGTTTCTGGTGTTTGTGCTCTTGGGTTTCATGAAAGTGGATGCCTTGTGTAAGAAAGGGAGGTGTGTTTTTTGGTTCATGAATGAGATGTGTGTGATGTTTGGCCAGTAAGTCATGAAGACAGGTAAAAAGATATTTGTGAGATGTTTGGCCAGTAAGTCATGAAAACAGGTAAAATGAAGATGTTTGGCCAGTAAGTCATGAAGAAAGGTAAAATGTTTGTACCAGATTTGGCCAGTAAGTCATGAAAACAGGTAAAATGCTTATACCAGAAATTCCGGCCAGTAAGTCATGAAGACAAGTAAAATGTTTGTACTAGAAATTCTGGATGCCATCTACACTAGGGGCTTTCCAGTTGTGTGTGCGTCTTATTGTGTTTGTGAGTTCTTCTGTGGTAATGGCAGTATAGGGCATTTCTGGTACATTTAATATGCATGTCTCCTCTTGTGCAATCCAGCTGGCTCTCTGATTGTGTATAACTGGCACTGCCCACAGGGCAGACCAAAAGCTAGTGAGTGATTGTTGTGTTGGTATTTTTCTATTTTGTTTAGGGTCTTTAGTATTTATGTTTCTGTAGAATGTCTTTTTGTTGTTTGTAAACAAGATAACACACTATTCGTGTGTTATCTTGTTTATGTGCTAAGCTGGTTTTGTATCGTTTCAGGCATTGTGATTTTGCTGCAAGTTTCTGTTTTAGTGTGTCTATGTATTCTTTAATGTTTAATATGCGTGTCTCCTCTTCTGCGATCCAGCTGGCTCTCTGGCTGTGTATAACTGGCACTGCATCTGACAGAATAGAAGAATAGAATGATTACCAATAAAATGCATAAAAATATAAGTTATATTATAAGAATTATGTGAAGACTAATGGACTTTGGTTCCCTTTTTAGTTTCTATGATTGAAGAAAAATTTGTTATATTTTTGGGTAAAATTTTCTTCTAAACTATTTCCATGATGATACTGAATTCTGTGAATTATCTTTGTTTCAATAGATAATTAATATTTATTAATTAAACTGTGAATACTGATTGACCGTCCATTCTACTTTTTTTGCACTTACTGTTAATTGCTAGCAAACATTGTTAAAATAGAAAGAAGTAAGCAATATTTCCATTTTCATTGTTATTGATATAGAGAATATGATATCACATGAACAGAGCTTCTCAAACTATGGGTCTATCTTCAACTATTCTTCTAGAACAGTGCTTCTCAAACTGTGGGTCGCGACCCCAGGTTGCGAAGTAAAATTCTGGGGTCGCAAAAATTAAATTCAAACACTTGAATTTCAGTTTATACGTAATTTCACAAATGTCCAATATTAACATTTGGACACATATGTATTTGCTGTGGTTGGTTGATTGTGTTCATCTTAACAAGTGTGTAAATGACTTAATGTAGTTGGTTGATTGTGTTCATCTTAATAAGTGTATAAATGATTTATATACTTGTATTGGCTGATTGTGTTCATCTTAAGTGTGTAAATGATTTATGTACTTGTATGTTTTATTTTTTCATATTATATGTGTATAAATGATTTATGTATTTGTATGTTTTATTTCATATTTAATACCTGGGATCGGGAAAAATGTCATAATGAAAAATGGGGTCATGAATGAAAAAAGTTGGCAAAAAATGTCGTAATGAAAAATGGGGTGATGAATGAAAAAAGTTTGAGAGCTAGTAATGAAAAATGGGGTCATGAATGAAAAAAGTTTGAGAAGCGCTCGTAATAAAAAATGGGGTCACGAAAAATCTCATAATGAAAAATGGGGTCGTGAATGAAATGGGGTCATGCATGAAAAAAGTTTGAGAAGCGCTGATCTAGCAGATGTAATGAAAAATGGGGTCATGAATGAAAAAAGTTTGAGAAATGTTGGTATAGACAATAAATCGGCGAGTGCGTATTTCGTTCGCCATGAAAATTCTAGAAGGAAAACTCAGTATACAAATTATAAGTGATGAATTTTTATACATAAAAACATATTTCAAATTTTAGAAAATTTTGAAAATTATACAAAAATTTTAAACATTATGAAAGCAAATTAGCAACAAATGTGATTTAATAATCAAATAGTTATTTCATGTGTTACTGTAATATTTTAAGATTGTAAAATTTTTATTAAAAATCCATATGATTAGTTAGAAATGTCTCTTCTAAGTTTTGAAATAATAGAATTTCAATTAATAACATACACAAACATAATTCATATACAAGTTTTGTTTGTTATTTGCTCCAAAAACTATTAAAATAACTTTATATACTGTGTTTTGCAATATATTTCATAACTGTATCAATTAGAAGTTTCTTATTTCACAGATTTGAATCAAAAGTTCTGATTATAAAGAAAGTTTTTTTTTTTCTTTTGCATAATCATTGCTATCTTGAAATACTGCCACGATAGGATAACTATAATTTTATATAATATTGGTTGGTAGAGCATTCTGTTATCATATTGTTTAAAATTATTGATTTTTTTAAAGTATCATGAAATTTGAAAATGAAATTTCATGTGTTGTTATGAATGTTCATAACTATAGAAGCGATTGTACAATACAAATATACCGGTATATAAAAAATTTTATATATGTGGATTCAGTGTAAATGTAGAATTCAAGTTAGAATTTTTTGAATTATAAATATATGAATAAACAAGATTCATAAATCAAACAATATATATATTCACTATATATATGTATGCTTGGTATTTATAGACTGAATTTTTTGAGAATTATAAATACAAATGTTGAGTCATATTTCTACTCCAGGAACTATTATGATGATTCTGTTTGGATGAAAATTTAATTATATTATTTTAACATGTTTCTGAAAAGAAACTAAAAATATAAATTTGAAGTTTGTAAAAATCTATTAATAATGGGGACTGAATCCAACACATTTAGGCAGGTGGATATAATGAAGATATGTACTTTTTGCAATTATAATATTTGCACCTATAAATAGCATCTCTCTTAAAATAGTTAATTGTTTTTGCTAGAAAATGTATAATTTCAAAATAGATTTAATATACTTTCCCTTTTTACTAGAATTACTAATAAAAGTCTTCAGCACTTATTTAAGCGAAAAACTGTACTTTATTAACTATTAAAGATCTTTTGGCTTAATAAAGCCATCATCAGTAACAACACAGCTTAACAACACATCATCAGTAACAAAAGTGTTGTTACTGATGATGGCTTTATTAAGCCGAAAGATCTTTAATAGTTAATATAGTATAGTTTTTTGCTTAAATAAGTGCTCAAGATTGTTTTATTAGTAATGTATAATTTCATTTTTAAATTAATTTTCTTAATAATAAATGAATAAAATATAGTAGTTTTTAAAATAAATTTATTTGTTTTAGATAGTTGAAAATAAAGGAAATATCTGCTTTGTTGTGATCTAATATAATGTCAAAGTATAACCAGTTATCCAAACAGGTAAATATTATAGTTCAGGAGTGGTGAGCCTTTTTAAAGAGGTGTACCAAAATTGGATAAATTTTTTGAAAATTATCCTTTGCATGCTGATCCAAATATTAAATAATGCAGTAGACTTGACTCGCAATTAACCGGGATGATCAGGAAAGTAATTTTCCTAGATAAATGATTCCCCTGAATAATCTGTAAAATCTCAAAAAAATCAGAATTATGGACAATATGAATTTAATATTAGAAATTAAATAAATAAAATAATAAATTAAATATTAAAATAATATTTTATTTAAAAAAAATAAAATAAATCATAGAATATTTCAATTTATACATATATTGAAATGTTCTATGATTTATTGAAAAAGGAAATATGAAATTTGTTTATTTGTAGTAAGAAAATTATTTCAATATTTGTAATTTTAATTTGATTCTAATTTTGATTGCCAATTATCTAAGATATAATAAAGAAACAAATCTGAAACATTTAAAAATCTTTTAGATATTGCATCTAAGATAAAACAACAATAATTAAGCATGACTTCTGGATCAACCTGGAAACTGTATTTAATTATTGATGTTTTATTTAGTCTCTGACTGTGTATCAGCTTCAAGTTTTGCATATCTAAAAATATTTTCTAGTATGCAAATTTAGGCATGCATGTTATAGGCTCACCATCCCTGTTATAGTTTTATATCTGATTTTAATTTATTAATATAATAATAGTAATATGATTTGGTAATTGTTCAGAATATTGTCCACAAATCTTGTAATAGTATTAATACAACAATGATTGTTGTAATCATTGTTAACAATTGATCTAAAATGCTAAATTATAAAGAACAAAAATATTACAATAAATTATGAGTTACTTTGATCAATTGTTAAATGTTATCAAAGTTAATTGCTGGAATCTAGATAATAGTGTAAATAACAATGATATAAATAAGTTCAAGATAGTTAGTTTATAAAATGTAACTTTCATGCAAATCCCTCCATTTGGGTTCATGCCTTCTATGGCAAGGGAAATTTGTGCTCCATTAATGTTGGATAGAGTTGATAATTCAGCTTTGCTATAATGAACAAATATTAAAAGCCAGACAAAGTAATATCTAAGACCATCTCAGACCTAGATGATATCCCTTCCACAACACTACTACTATTGATTCATTGGCATGGTGAATTTTTGTAGTGCTATTTAAAATTGATAGAACTGATAGTCATATTATCAAACATAATATATTTTTAACCTGGATAATGGTCAACAAATATGGAAAAACAATTATAAATATAGTTTGGGCATTTGAAATGTGAATAGCAAGTGAAAGATAATGAAAAAAGTCAACTTTGTGAAAAGTCAACCACTTTTCACAAAGTCAACTTTCTTTTCAAAAAGTCAAGCTCTTTCCAAAAAGACTTAGAGGCTTTGGTTCTGAGTACCGGTTCCGGCTGATCTGTTGTGCATCCTCTCCTGTTTGGATTGTCGTTCGAGAAATCTAAATCGTCATTAATTATACAAGATTTCCAAGAAGTTTTTAAAATCCTTTTCTGTCAAATTCGTCCATCTATGCTGTAATGTGCCTATAATTATCTGGACTAAAGACTATTATTTCTATAGAGACTAAAGACTATAGCGTCGTCCACTCTGACTTTAAGGAACTACAATAACTGCAGGTATTCCTCTCCATATTTGTCGGGAAAGATATTTGTAAATTCCGTATCTCTCTCATATAATTTTAATGAATAAAAGAAGCTGTTGAATTTACATTCAATGTTGTTCTCCATTTCTCGCTGAGACACCTCTGACAGTCATCCTTATTCACGCGTCAAACCTGGACCGCTTGTAGGTCGTAAGACCTGTCAATTCCGCATTTCCATTCCGTCCGGAATTCCACATATGCAATTTAGAGAATGTGAGGCACATTTTAAGAAATACATAGTGAGAAGTTGCAAAAGTAGGTAGAAAGAAGGGAAATACGTTTCCAAAATAAAACACATCATTAAATTTGTGACGTCAGAATAATGTCTATTTATTTAAGTTTCTAACAGAAAAATAAAGTCAAAATTTATGTAATTTTATGAAATTAATGCATAAAAATGTGGTGGAATGATATTACTTATATATCTCCCTTCTTGTGAGTTATTTGACAATGAATAAAAAAAATATCTGGAATGTTGAAATGTGAGTGGATAAGTATAAGAGGTTCAAGAAAGAATGTTGCTCATATGTGATGAAAAAAAATGTCATGAGTGAAAGAGATGAAAATTACGAAGTGACTTTGAAAAAGAAAAACAGATGTTTAAAGAGGGAACTTGGTAAGATTTTGTTTTGTTGTCTTTACTAGATACTATAGGATGAATCTGGAGTGGTTGATAGATGGTGATAGTATATGCATGAACTTTTCATGCCCAGTGAAGAGAAGAATAAGAGTGAAAGAAATGAGAATAGAATGAATATAATGGATGAATGTGAATATAAGAGAAAATTGGTATAAAAGAGATTGTGAGTGCAATTGAAATGAATTGACTGTTTCCAGTTGACATACATTGAAGTGTGGTAAAAGTACTGTTGTAGTTGACCATGGCTAAGATATTGAAGTATGATAGAAATCTGTTGGGGAAACAGATATAGCACCTAGGTAAACTATATTGGATGAATGATGTGGTTCTGTGGGATTGGAATAATACTCTGATTGTTCTCATCTGAAGGGTTAGTTATGAGAGAAGTTCTTATCTTTATCCCGTCATATGTGTGCTATAGACTTGTAATTGTAAAAAATAATAGGTTATTGTCTTATTAATAACCATTTCTATTTTGTTTTGACAGGTCCTGTTTAACTGGAGTTAGAAGCATGCTAGTAGATGATGTCATGTTGGACAAATTGAGTATCAAGCTGTAATACTCAATTTTCTTCAAAAAATTGAATTGAAAATTTGCTTTCATCTTCAAAGAAAACTGCACAATTAATCCACAAAGAAATGTCAGTTGTGTATGGCAAGGAATGTTCATCATATAATACTGAAATGATGAAAATCGGAATTCAAATGTTGTTGCATCAGCTTACAGGATGACCCAAGAGAAGGCTATCCAGAAAGGTCATATTGGGAGAGCAAGTGTCATATTGTCAAATTACTTATAAAATGGTTAACAATAATAGGGATATACTACTGAAACTTGCTACAAAAGTTACAAGACAGTATCAAGGAAAAAAAGATGTAGTTTGCTGTCAAAAAGTGTGTTGCTGCTAGCTGTTAGTGCACCTACACACTGAACTGCAGAAACACTCATTTAAATAAAGGGAATACTACACTGCATAGATAAGATACATTATAAATAAACAAGCACCGAGGCAGGAACATACTAAATAAACACATAGGTTTTACAGTAGTAACGCTTCCGATTTTTTATTCAAATCCTCCTCAGCTACCAATACATAAGAACAGCAAAAATCTTATACATTCTATCGAACGCCAACAGAATTCAAAAATTATTTTAAAGATTTTGTTGTCATAGCAACTCTATTACAGTTTCAACATATAATAGATTATGTAATGACCAGCAGTATATACATCTATTATATGTTGAAACTATAATAGAGTTGCTATGACAACAAAATCTTTAAAATAATTTTAGAATTCTGTTGGCATTCGATAGAATGTATAAGATTTTTGCTGTTCTTATGTATTGGTAGCTGAGGAGGATTTGAATAAAAAATCGAAAGCACTACTACTGTAAAATCTGTGTGTTTATTTAATATGTTCCTGCCTTGGTGCTTGCTTATTTATAACACTCACTTAATTAAACACAAGCATTTAAACACAGTTGAGTAGAACTCTTTATTTGTGAACAAACATTTTTGGTACTTTGTACCCTCTTCAGGTTCACATTCAAATATCTGGTATTTGAATGTGAACCTGAAGAGGGTACAAAGTACCAAAAACGTTTGTTCATAAATAAAGAGTTCTACTCAACTGCGTTTAAATTCTTGTGTTTAATTAAGTTCTTTGAAGAGTTTAAGCAGGTAATTGAATTATGACACACTCACTTTTCTGCACAAATATGGCTATAAAACCTTGCCATCTCCTGTTTTCTCCCAATACAGCACCTTCAGACTTCTTCCCATTTCAAAATATGAAAAAATTTATGGAGAAGAAGTTTTTTGATGATGAAGAGGTCATTATTGCTGTAGCGAGCTGATTTGGCTCAAAATCTTCTAACTTTTACAAAGATAGGATTAAACAATTGTTCCACAAATGTGAGAAGTGTGTTGCCCTAGGAGTGGATATGTAGCGAAGAAAGAGTTGGAAGATCTTTGAAACTAAAATAAACAAAAAAATATGATTTGCATGTGTAGAAAATTTCATTGAATATATCAATACAGAAGACTTGTCAATGAATACTTTGATCAATAAATTTCAAATTGCTTATATACAGAAAAATAACCTGCTTCATAAAATCATTTTCTAGATAATGAAAAAATTATGAGACAAACCTGATTCAGTATATTAATGATATGATTTATCAGCTAATCATTTACTTGTGTGGATCTGCTGGGACGAACTGTACAGGTGTTAGGCCTTCCGCGGTTGTATGTGGCAATCGCATATTGGTTCGATTGGGTGAACGAAATCCTCTGATACAGTGATGACAACTACAACGGTTTAATCAATCAAGGATCTTTAATAAGGAGATATGTGGTACAAATCATTTGGAGGATAAATACCTTATCTCTTTATAACAATACATGCTGATGAAATCATGAACGATGATACTTGCTTCGCTCTTTGTTTAGTTCACAGTCTTTAGTTTGGTAATCACACACAGTCTCTAGTCTATTATACACACAATTCCTTTTTTGAAAACATTGAATACTGTGTCTAGCACCGATGGTTGGCAACTTGACTCAGCACAATAGATTCGAATCACACAGGAAGGAAAGGAATAGCACCACACAGAGAGAAATCTTGACACAGACTCTTGGCAGAATAGCACCACATATCCACACAACAGAATTCTTTTGGCCAACTGCCTGGTTCTATCTTCAAAGAATGTCAATTGTTTATCTTAATTTCTTACATACTAAAGTGGTCGAATAGTTTTTATTGATTTATCATTTAATAATACACCTGTGTTTATAGGACTGCAATTCTCTTACAACATTGTTTATGATTATATGATATTCCATTTCCCTTCTTCCTTTTAAACAATTTACAAGTTCTAGACATTAAAATAGTAATAATCAAATAATTATTTGACATCTTGAAAATTTTATCTATTGAGGTCACCTCGGACCTTACACTTGCTATGATCAAAGGTAGCTCATGAGCAGTTGTTTGACCAGGCCTATGCTAAACTGATATAAGAGAAGATTAAGTAAATGTTTATCAAAAATATTAATAAATTCTTACCCTTTATAATTAAAGAATTTATTAATTGACAATAATACTATATATGTTTGTATTTGTTTGTTTTTTAATTTTGTTTTTAATGAGATTTTATATGATTATTTCAAATAAAATTAATGTATCATATTGAAAATTTAATATATACAACATGACGTACTTATATGTGTATATGAATATGCATTTTATATTCAATAGCCACCACCATTTATAAGCAAAATATATCCAAATAATTCTGTACAGTCATAAATTACCAAGTTCTTCTGCCTATGAGAAATACAAGGAATTTACAAAGCACTTTAATCAGTAAAGTGCTTTGTGAATTCCTTATAATCTTAAACAAGCTTCATCAGTCATCTATTGGATTAATTATTAATAGTTAAATAATTATTAATCCAATAGACTGTAGTGTAATTAATAAATAATTATTAAAACTGGCAGTTTAATTCTAAAATAGTTCACTAGGGTAGAATTTGGCTTGTTTAGGATTATTTGGATAATAACCCCTCAGTTAAGTTGAATTATGATATCAGGATATTCTAATAAAGATAAATATGATAATTATAAAATAAATTTACAAATATACATACCGGTATATATATTTATTTTTATATTAATTTTTATTTTGAACAATATATTTTGCTGTCATGAGCAACTTTTATAATTTTTAGATGAAATAAAAAGCAAAATACCACATTAAGATAAAAAATATTACCATGTTTAAATAACTAACTGCACAGTCAAAATTGAATAAAAAGTTTCTTTTTCAAAGATCATAATTTAATCCTTAATTTGGTTAACATTTTGTTAGATTATTTATTAATAATATAAAAATTTTTATAGCATTATTAGTAGATTATTGTTTTATCTGATGAATTATTAGTGAAATTTATATTTTTAGAATTAATATTAAATAAATTAAGAATTTGCCAAATTATATATTCTCTTTTTTATATTTCAGTTGGATCAGTTAAACGTTTTAAATAGTGAGCTTACAAACCTGAAAAAAACTGCGGTAGGTATTTGTTAATGCAAAATATAGCATGTTACAAAGTTATTTAAAAAATAATCTCTTATGGTTTTAATTTACAAATAAAAATTATGTGAACTTACAAATAAAACTATATAATTCAAGACAAGGCTGAAACTTTTTGAATAAAATATTGTTTGAATGGAAAACAATAATGGGCACTTTTCATTTATGATTGATGTAAATAAATGATATTAGAATATATGATCTTGAAACCATTCATTAATTTACAGAGTATATAAGAGATTCTTAAACTAAATATTTTTTGTTCTTAACTATATAAAATTTTGTAGACTTATTTTATTGTTATAAACTGTTAATAGTATAAATTATCTTATACACAGTAGGTATTCAAGTATCAAACACTATATATATAGGAAAGCATCTTTATATTTATTAAAAATGTTTCCAATATATCAGCTATATTTAAATACAAAAATATTCTAGTGTAGAATTCCAAACTTGAATTTATATTAATTTTAATCTGAAAATAACTTTATTTGCTAATAACGTTGAAAATTACATAAAAAATTTATAAAATAATGAATGTTCTATATGCTAGAAATGCATTATTTATAGGATTTATTTTATCAGAATTAAATAACTAGAATTGATCATTGGGTCACTTCTGGATAGAATCTAATTCTGTAAATACCAATACCAAGACCATATCTCCTTTATCTTTTAAACAGTTCTAGTCTTTTTGCATTTTGCATTAATATCAAATTCAAATATTCTTAGGGCCGATTGTTTAAATGGAGTTTCTATTGTCCACGATTTACTGCGAAAACCGGGTGTAGATGGCATTCAGATAAATCGCAGTTTTAAAAGCATTGCAAAGACCTTGACTCGGGGTTCAGATAAATCGCGGTTTTAAAAGCATTGCAAAGACCTTGACTATAACCGGTCTACAGCTAAAACTTGACTGTTAATACAGTTCCTATGCTCCCCCGGTGTTTGAAAATTTTCAGCCAATCAGTATCTTGGGCTCTATCAATGACGTCAGTAATATGCAGAAATTCGAAGTGAAGAAATGAAGAATGTTTTAAATTACACTTAAAACATTTAATATATTCTATAAATGATATTTCACTCAGTAAAAATACAAATTAAATATGAAGAATTCTACAAACTATGAAAATTTAACGCATGTGCAAGAAGATGTGGTCTAGATTCTAAACCTGGCTAGTGGCTGGTCTAGAAATAGACTTTAGAAACTGGTTTTCTAGACCTCGTCTGAGTTGCATCTGCTAAGATGCTTTGTTTATGCAATGCAAATTTTATAAAACCGTGGTTCAGACCGCGGCCGAGGTCTAGAACCCATTTAAACAATTGGCCCTTAGAGTTGTAGTTTTCCTTAAAAATATAAAAATTTCCAATTAAATGAATAAATTTGTAAAAGGAAAACTAATAATAAATATAATATTATTGTTTGACATTTTGAATATAAATGGATTTATATTCAAAATGTTATATCTTGACATACTGAAAACCTTTTATTTTGTCACAAATCATTCAAGATAATTCTAAAAGAAAGCTCATTTCTAAGTTTCCTCATTTCTTTTAATGATTCTTAGGATAACAACTTTCTTTACCATTTGATTGGATAACAGTAGATTGTTTGATTTTTCCCAATTTCTTATTAATTTTTTCCTTTTTAGTTTACTTAAGAAATTATATATTATTGCTGACAAATAAGTTTCAAATCAGACTCTACAGCAAATGAAGGATTGATATCTAACAAGGGGGAGGACACAGCTGACCCCCCACCGATTTTGATCCGCTTGCGTATGGTGAGTTTAAAATAATTCAATACTATAAAATAAATAAACATAAAACAACATAATATCTGGATGACTAATATTTATTGGTGTTTAAAAAAATATAATAATAATACTCAAATACTCAAATATGATTTTTCTGGAATAATTTATCATTATATGAATAAATTTAGTTGTTTTTATCTATTGTTTACTTTACTTAAAGGATCAAATTAATAATAAATATTAATGACCTCTAAATTTATAATTTTTTTTAAATAATGATTTTAATTTGATTTAAATGTAAATTCAAGGTATGACAGGAAAGCCTGGACAATGTCCATATCTTGTGCCAGTAAATTCAGATTCATGTGATTATGAATGTTCTTCTGATTATGATTGTAGTGATAATGAAAAATGTTGTTCAAATGGTTGTGGAACTCAATGTCTTTATCCAATTACATTAACAGGTAATTTTTGTCAATTTTTATAATTTATTATTATTATTTTCTTATTTAACTAATTAATATTAATTAATTTTTTTTAAATACCATAAATCACATTAATAATTATGTTAATAAACAATTTAAAAAATTAATACTATCATATATGAAATATCAATACACAAGCACTAAATACAGTAAATTTATTTTAAAACAAACAAAGCTTAAAATATCAAGAAGAAATGTTTTCAATTCATATTAGATTCTCTTCAGCATCTAATGGAATACAATTTAAAAATCAAATTTTGAATCTTATAAACATCGTTTTACTTATTGCATCATTATTTACATAAAAATTTCCAAATACAGGTATCCCTCGTTATACGCAATCTCACTTTACATGTTTTCACTATAATGCGATTTTAAAAAATAAATTAGCTTTTTAAATTAAAAACATTTTTGTTCAAAAATTGTCTCATGGAGATGAGATAAATGTGGATGAACTGCTTGATTCCCACGCATCACTAATAAAAAGCTTCTGGAAAACAACATAAATGATGTTGTTTTTCATTTCCAGAAATCAGGACCCTTTGTAGCTGAGCCTATCAAACAGCTTTCAACAAAACAAATGACTGAATTTTTTAAACACATTGAGAGTGCCATCAGAATAATTGAAGAAAATGATCCTAATCAGACTAGAAGTGCCAAAGTTGTGAGAGAAATTCAGAATTCTTTGGCTTGCTACAAAGCAGCTGCAAACTTTATAGAAAGGAGGAGGAATGTTGCTCATCAGCTGAGTCTTGACTGTTTCATTAAAAAAGTTGAAGATCATCAGCCTATCATCCCAGCAACTTCAAGAAAGCAAGAGAATGATGATCCAGACTCACCAGACCCAATCTATTCATCATCGGATTGAAGATTGCCAGAAATATGTAGTGATTAGGTGTTTATAACATTAACTAAGAAACATATAACTACCAGCACTACAAAGCAGTCCAGGAACTATCTTTTAAAAAAATAAACTTTTTTATTAGGAGAGAAACGTTTTCGGCTTTACATTAGCCCTCCTCAGCTCTCAAATTATATGCAATTTTTTATCGAACAACCAACTGTTTAACAAGTGCTGGTGTTCTGAACAACCAACTGTTTAACAAGCGCTGGGTTTCAAACAAGAACACCAGCGCTTGTTAAACAGTTGGTTGTTCGATAAAAAATTGCATATAATTTGAGAGCTGAGGAGGGCTAATGTAAAGCCAAAACGTTTCTCTCTCCTAATAAAAAAGTTTATTTTTAAAAGATAGTTCCTGGACTGCTTTGTAGTGCTGGTAGTTATATGTTTCTTAGTTAGAATCCTTTGAAAGCAGTTTTGTTAATGTTTATAACATTGTATTAATTAAATTCATCCATCCACCCAATCCATCCAATTGTTCAATATTCATTCATTAAAATTTATATCTTTTATTTATAAGTTTAAATAATTCATTCATTCAAATAAACCTAAATTATCAAGCCAAATTTTTGCCCTTGAAACCATAACAGAAATAGAAACTTGAATTTTTTCTAATGCAGTATAGTAGTTAAGTGATATTTTGTCCGTATCATCTTTTTCGCGGCCCCCTGACGGTAGCGATGGTTGCTCACGGTTTGTAAAACTCCAACTTAAATGATTTGAAAAATGTTTTGGGAAAAAATATACAAATGAATTTTTTTAATGTTTAAAAATATATATACAGTATATTAATGTGTTAAAAGTCTACTGCATGTAATAGATAAATGAAAAATCCATCTTCAGCCATTTCAACAGTGCTTTGTCCACGTCATCGTACTTACATGTCCTTAATTGTTTTCTGTCAGCTCTTGCAACTTCATGACTTTTTAAAACAGATTCCCTATTCTTTAGTATTGTTTACACTGTACTTTGTGGAATCCCAAATTTCTGTGCAACATCTTTTTTTCTCACTCCACATCTTTTAGCAATTTCATTTTTTTTTTGCGACACTCACCGACTTTTTCTTTGACATGGTAAATGTTTTAGTAGAGCTGAACAAAGACTAACTAAAATCTCTCGGTTCGGTTTTGGTTTTAAGCCAATTAACACAAGTAACATACGAAACTGAAACCGAAGCCCTAGAACTTTACACTAACCCCATTTACAGTACAAATTGACACATCTATATTTTGTTTATTTGTCGGCTTTTTCTAGCCAGACCCAATCTAGACTCCTTACCGTATCCTTTTCCTCGCCTCTGAAATTAAAAATTTCAATATATATAATTTTTTTTTTGATATATATAGAAACAAATTTCAATGGAAATTTCTTGAGACTAACAAAAAACTTTGATATATGGAGAATTTTGATATATAGAAGTTCAATATATGGAGGTCCAACTGTATATATACAAAAATTTAAGAATAAAGTTGCAAACCATTCAAAATGTATGAAAACAAGTTTATTCCATATCATCTCCTCTTGTTAATATTGAAATAGTCTTATTTCTTAGTTGAGTTGCCATTATCACCACTAATTTTCTCTTATCTTGGATTTTTTTCATTTGTTTTCTAAAGAAATTTTTGGAATTGGTTCAATAAAATATATTATTAATGTTTGCTTTTTGCTTATTTATAAGCATCTTGCATAATGCTTATTTATAAGCATTATGCAAGATATTTTTATAAGCATAATGCTTATAAAAATAAGTATTTTCTTCATATTTAGCTAAAGAATTTTGTAATTCCTTTCCAAATTTTAAATTGTGATCCATGTTTGCATTAATGTTGGAAATAATTTGTTGAAAGATTAACATGGCTGATAATTTATTATTTTTTTGTTGTTTATAAATATCTATATATGTTAATTAACAATTCTAATAACTGAATATTTATATAAAAATTAAAGATCATTTTTATATTGTATTGTACAGTGTACACAGTTGTCACCATACGAATGGAACAGTTAAGGATTTTGTTGTTTGTCATTTGTCCATAGTCTAAAATGTTACTATCATCATTTTTGTTGTCAGTGTTGGATTTAAACCACATTAAACTGAAATTGTATCATGTAAACAAAAAATTTGGTATCAGTTTTTCAACAGTGTTAAATTGAAGTCATGCAATTCAAATACTGTGTAAATCATGTTGGCAAACCGTGGCCCTCCAACTAATAGCTATAATGCCAAAAATTTTATCAATAAATAAAATGAATACAAAAAAAATATCAAATTGTTCCATATCTCAGCAATATAGTTTATATAATTTCTAGAAAAGTAATAAATAATAATTCATATGGTAAACTAGATGTCATTACAGTGTTATTTTCTTAAAGCTCTAGATATAGAAAGTACTGCATTTCTTTTCCCCAGTTGTTACCACTATTTACGGCTGCCCATTGGATAGTGATATGTCACGACTCGTTCTGCCATTTTCGTCCTAGACCATGCAAAGCTCTCAATGCTAAATACAACAAATCGTACTTTATCCTGTAATGAAAATAGGTAGTTTTGCACTATATAAATAAATTTTAATATTATCTACCTATTTTTAATCAATTTTACTTGATATAGTAAAGAAACTGACTTTATTTTATTAAATTTTATATATACATGTTAATATAATTTTGGATTCTACTTAATTTGACTAAAATTAATTCATATACAGGTAGGCCTCGATTAGTGCGAATAATTGGTTCCACGAATTTCTTGCACTATTCGAAGTATTAACTTTATGTAAAATATGGTAATTGGTTCTTGCTTTGTGAGATTCTGGCCATTAGCTAATCTCACAATGAATAACCACAATACTAACCCAACACTAACTGTTTAAGAAATATTCATTTTCATATTTTACATCGTTGTTCATCATCTAAATTAATAACTTACCAGGAATTGCATCTCATACCATCTTCAAACCAACCACCAAATCGAAAGCGGAAGTGGAGCTCTGCTTTTATGTCGCTTAATCACATCCATTTTTTGCTCTAGCGTAATCACTAATCTCTTTTTTTCATTTCCTGTTTTATCATCAAAAGTGTTCTTCCTTTTATCCATTTCGATACTTTTTAAAAGAGAAAATTCTGTACTATACTGTATGTATACGATAGCAAAGCTAAATAATAGTACAGTAACGTTAAACAATTAATGGCAAAAAGCCCATCTTTCTGATGTTCCACCCCTTCAAAGCCAAGTGACTGTTTTTGGACTGCTCCTTGTCCAGTTTTACTAACCGAAAATTAACGGTAATTTATTAATTGACATCATAAAAGGAGGCAGGCAGAGCTTTGTTAGTAAGACTGGTCTATGCTTAAAACTCGCATTAATCAAATATTTGCTCGCACTAACTGAAAAACGGTATCAAAGTCGCACTAATCGAAATCGCATTATTGGAACTCGCACTAATCGAGGCCTTGCGAATATTTGCTCACACTAACTGAAAAACAGTATCATTTTTGTAAGTCGCACTAATCAAATAAAACTCACACTAATCGAGGCCTACCTATAGTTGCTTGACAAATTTAATAAATATGTGTATTATTCAAACTCGCACTAATCAAGGCCTACCTGTATATCAGATTTGAATTCGCACTAATCAAGGCCTACCTGTAATAAAAATAAATTATAGTCAAGATCAAATCAGAATTAGATATATTCATAAAGGATGGTAGTTACATCCTATAGTTATTAATTAATAAAATTTTTTAATAATAATAATTTTTTCTAATTAATTAATTGACAATACTTATTAATTTATTGCTATATATTATCTGACTGTGCCAGTCTATTTTTACATGGCTTTGCTATTGAAGGCTCATTATCAAGTAGCTTATTGGTTTATTCTGATATATGTAATTGCCTAATTTCAATGTATAAGTTGTCACATGAAGTTATTCAAATTGCGTTATTTATTTCTATTTATTTTCCATTATATTTATTTATTGGGTATTTTATTTAGTTAAGGGTAAAGATACAATCTTGACTCAATCTTTCAAAAATGATAGTAAGAAACAAAATGGTTTGAATTTCAAGAATGATGTTATAATGTCATCCAATCTGAATAGCATCACTGTTAGATTAAGTCTTATATCAGAATTAAGAAATTGTCTCTTTTCAATAGAGTTGTAAAATATTCTAACATCAAATATTATAATTGTAAAGATGGCTGACTTGAGAGCCAATAGTATATTCTATGAATAGAAAAATAAAAAATGTTTGCTAGCTTTATATAAATTATGTAAGTCACTTATAAACAGATTTCCAATCTTGACAAAGTTGAAGTAATTGAATTGAAAGCAACATTAGGTTTAGTGATATTGTTGAATTGTCAATCAATCAATGAAATATTTACTTGCAGTGTTGTTGGAGGTTTAATAAGTAGTTAATTTAAGAGTTCTTTTGATATTTGAATTATGTGCTAATTGACAAAGCTTAATGTGCTAATTTATTTGTTATATTTTGAATAAATTTATTGTTGTTTTTTGGATTTTTGTTTGATAATTAAACAAATTACTTTTACTAACTTGTTTGTGCTTACTAACAGACTGTTTCTGTTTATCCTCCATGATGTCGTTGCAGCAACTTTGTTTGTTCTTTAATATTATTTGAATAAAGCTTGTTAACACTTTTGCAAGTGTTTTTTCTTGCTTTAATAAACTATTTTTATTATTGAATTTACTTGCTTTTTTAATATTTATTCAATTTTTATACTTTAAGTGCATTAACTTTTTGCAGTTTGATTCTAACACATTCATGATTTCATTAACAATTGCAAAGTTCTGGTTGTTTGTTGTCCTTAGTGTCAAAATAGTTATTGGTTTGGAAATTACTTTTGTGGTAAAGACCTAGCTATAGGTCTTTTACCACCTAGAAATATTGCAATCATTCCATAGCTGTATATGTTCAACTGAAGATTGCTACTGAATAGTCAAAAACGTTATCTAAATAAACAAGTATTTAATCTTCTACTTTTGTGCTTTAGTTTATTTCATTATCATTCCATTAGGTTATTGTTAGTCTCAACATTTGTGACTTTACAGTCTGAAGAGAAATTTTGCTTTATGTCCTGGTAGACCAACTGATAGAGTGCTAAGATATTATCCTAAAGATTTTCAGTTTGATTTTGAGTTGGATAAATTTTCAAACAAATAGTAAAATCTATAATTTAATTATTAGTTTAAATTTATTTAATCAATAATTTTAATTAATTTAAAATTAATACTGCTAGGATTATTTGACTCTGTTTGGTTATTGTTTGATTTGGTATGGTATTTAACAATCAGTTTAAGCATCTTATTTTATGATTAACCCAAAATTAACTTGAAATAGTATGTGCACTGCATACTATTTTGCTCAAAAGTGAGACAAGTTTAATTTTAAGTTTGAAAACTCAACGTTAAACCTGAGTTTTCTCATTTTATTTAATAGAATGCTATATTTTGATAATAATGGCACTGTTTCTCATTTTTAGTAATAATTAGTTAAAATTTTTACTAAGAAAATTTACCAAATGTTTTTTATTTTGTTTAAGATAGTATTTGTGTATAATACTATCATTCAAACTGTACTATATTAAAAAACAATTGTTAAAAGCAACTGGGCATAGAATTATAAATTAATAAAATGTTAATTTATAACAGTGTTTCCCAAACTGTGTGCCGCGAGAGATTTGCTAGTGTGCTGCAGGATTTTTTGAAAAAAATTTAAATTTCTTCAATAAATCAAAAAATATTCAATTTCCACCCTAAATTAATAAAATAAAATAAACAAATGATGTACCAAATCAGAGCGCTACATTTTGCCACTAGAGAGGGCAGTAGTAGAAAGTTGTTAAATTTTCAATGCTAATATGGTTGCAAATTCGAAATTTATAAAGAAACTTTATTCACTAACATCATAACTGCAACATCAAAACTCAAGTCATTTGAAGAAAAGTTGTCACTGTGGCAAAACAAAGTCTCGAAGAGAGTCCTTGACTGCTTTCCCACTTTCAATGAATCTTATTCAAATAGTAATAGAAATAGGCCTAATGAAATCGTATTTGAAATCCTGGATGCATTGAGACACCTACAACCAGCACTGCAGCATTACTTTCCATCAATTGCAAGCGATGAATATGGATAGGTGATCAATCCTTTCAGAAAAAACTCAACTACACATCTTACAACCGAAGAAGAGTAGCAGCTCATTGATTTAAAAAACAATACATTTCCTTGGTCAACATTTCTGGAAAAGAGCCTGGATGAGTTTTGGATCTCAGTCAATAAGTTATATCCTGCAATCAGTTCAAAAGCAATCAAAGTAATTCTGCCATTTGCATCATCATGGTTATGTGAGTTTGGATTTTCAGCACTGACTGAAATCAAATCAAAAAAGAGAGAGAGACTTCTTACAATCGACGATGAAATGTGCACTTGTTTGTTGACTTTGGAGCCTCGATTCCATCGTGTTTGCTCTAAAAAATAGGCACATCCATCATATTAAATATGTAAAAATAACTATGTAAAATAAATATGTAAAAATAAAAAAAATTCTAAAAAATTAAGATTATTTCAGGTTCTTCTAAAATTTTTCTAAAACATAAAACTGCTTACTATCAATTTAATCAAAGTTATATCACAGTCAGCACTGCTAGTAGTGCTGACTGTGATAGAACTTTGATTATTTCAGGTGTGCCACAAAATTTTTTAGATCTTTTTAGTGTGCCACAAGAAAAAAAGTTTGGGAAACACTGATTTATAATGTAATACTTCTTACTGTAAATATTAAATAAAAGTAAACAATAAGCGTATTCGGCAATTCAGAATTCTTAAGAAAACTGAACAATGATCATTCGGCATTGAGTTCTGACGTATATCTGACTGAAGCACCGCGTTCGGCAAATCAGACAACTGACGAGTTCTGAACTCAGATAGTCAGATCTTCGTCAGTCATCTCCATAGTTTCTGACATTGGTCTGAGAACATGGCAGCGCACATAAGATATTTATGCGAAATTAAAATGAATGAACGTAATGAAGTTTTTCAACTCTATCTAACATTCAGAGGAGTAAAACTGTATAAACTGTGGCAAAACAAAGTCTCGAAGAGAGTCCTTGACTGCTTTCCCACTTTCAATGAATCTTATTCAAATAGTAATAGAAATAGGCCTAATGAAATCGTATTTGAAATCCTGGATGCATTGAGACACCTACAACCAGCACTGCAGCATTACTTTCCATCAATTGCAAGCGATGAATATGGATAGGTGATCAATCCTTTCAGAAAAAACTCAACTACACATCTTACAACTGAAGAAGAGTAGCAGCTCATTGATTTAAAAAACAATACATTTCCTTGGTCAACATTTCTGGAAAAGAGCCTGGATGAGTTTTGGATATCAGTCAATAAGTTATATCCTGCAATCAGTTCAAAAGCAATCAAAGTAATTCTGCTATTTGCATCATCATGGTTATGTGAGTTTGGATTTTCAGCACTGACTGAAATCAAATCAAAAAAGAGAGAGAGACTTCTTACAATCGACGATGAAATGTGCACTTGTTTGTTGACTTTGGAGCCTCGATTCCATCGTGTTTGCTCTAAAAAATAGGCACATCCATCATATTAAATATGTAAAAATAACTATGTAAAATAAATATGTAAAAATAAAAAAAATTCTAAAAAATTAAGATTATTTCAGGTTCTTCTAAAATTTTTCTAAAACATAAAACTGCTTACTATCAATTTAATCAAAGTTATATCACAGTCAGCACTGCTAGTAGTGCTGACTGTGATAGAACTTTGATTATTTCAGGTGTGCCACAAAATTTTTTAGATCTTTTTAGTGTGCCACAAGAAAAAAAGTTTGGGAAACACTGATTTATAATG
>AYEL01068205.1:0-11086 GCA_000484575.1 Olivierus martensii
TTAAAAATTCTAGTTCAATTATTAATTATTAGATGGCGCCACTCATTGATTTGTAAAATTAATAATTATTCTAATTACGAGATGGCGCTAACATTAGTTCAAATTATTTCAAATCATTAAAATTATTTCCGTTATGGTTTCAAGGGCAAAAATTTGGCTTGATAATTTAGGTTTATTTGGATATAGTTCCCTTGAAGTTATTATTTAAAAGTTAAAAAAATAATTCATTCATTAAAATTTCTTTTGCTCACAAGTGTAAAGTTTTCATTTTTTTATCCTTATGAAGAAACCCTATCCCTATTTCACCCATGCTAAATTCAACTCACTTTACGTGATTATTTAATAGAACCAATTAATCGCATAAAGTGAGGGACACTTGTATTTTAGAGAGCAACAGAAAATAAATTATTTATAACAAATAAATATTTCAGTTAAAGTATTAAACATACATACATTTATAAATATAGCAGTAATATCAACATTAATTGTTAATAACTTATAAGTAATTCCATAATTCATGCATTAGAGCAGTGGTTTCCAAACTTTTTTTCACTACACCTCCCCTAAAACATAATCTAATCTTGGCACCCCCTTATTTCATTATTTCATAAAAGTTTCATGGCAAAACTTAATTAATTCAAAAAAAGGAAGAATAAAGATAATTGACATTGATATTGAATTTTATTAATGTAATTGATAATCATTTTTTAATTAATTTGTTTTTGTAATAGCAAATAATCGTTGATACAGTGCCCTCTTGCTGATGTTTGAATTTGACAAAATTATTTTTATTGATTATTGTTGTTAGTAGTTCTAGCGGGTGCTTTATAAACTATGCACTTGCAAGTGTGTCATCTGTCATATAGCATATATCTTATATTACAAAAAATTTCATTTCTGTCAAACTTTTTGTGGCTCCCTTTGCACTAGTGCACACCTCCCTAGGGAAGCATGCCTCCCAGTTTGGAAATTGCTGCATTAGAGAATAATGTACTAATGTGTCATTAATGGCATTTACATGCAATCTTTTTTCCTCTATTACTAATGATTCTTGCAAATAAATGTTTCCACTCAAAATCTGTCCTTATAACTTCAGCTCCATCCTAATATATGTCTAGCCTGATTCATAAAATTTCTTAGCTAGAGATGCATTCAAAGATGCCTCCATAATATCATGTTGATGCTCATTTATTCTCTGTGAGAGATTTCTAGCTATTATACAGATATATTCCTCTTGCTAACTAGAGTCCTATTAAAGATAGAAACCTTATAAACTCCCAATTTTTGTTGTTTAGAATATGGTTTTTTATCATTTCTAACCATAGAAAATAAGGTCATATTTCTTCTGGATGCTAATATTACCTCCATTCTTTCTGCTATCTAAGTGGTTTATACATAGCCACTTCATAGAACAGTGCTATAAATCTCCATTATTCTTGTTGATTATATGGATATAGGATGGATGTATGCTACATGATCTCTATCTGCTATTGTTTCATTTACATCTTGATTCATTTATACATAAATCTTCTAGATAGAATTATTATTATAGCCATGTTATAATAATAAATTGAAAATGAATTCTTTTAATCTCTCTTTTGCTTCATCTGTCAAGCAATGTGCTAATAGCCTTTTGAAATAGGTCCTAAAGCTTTTTTTTTTATATTTAATTGAGTCGTTCAACCAATTTGGTATGACACTTGTGACATATGTTGATTTCCTGTAAACTGATGTATGTCACAAGTATCATAAAGTAACATAATTTGTCCCTGCTATTCCTCTCTGGATATCTAAATACTGTATACTAGAGTTACTTTTCTGGTCCAAGACTAATTTCAGGCCTATACTCTCTAAGCTGATTGATTTAATAAGGTGTTCTATGTCATTGTATTGCTTTCATATAATTAGGAGATTGTTACTTATACAATCAAATTGGGACACGTTGGGACTAATCTATTTTGGCCCAATTAAGTGGCTGCCCCAATTAAACAAACTAATAATAAATTCTAAAATAAAATATGAATACGTAGATAAATAAATAATAGGTAAAAAATAAAAATTAGTGTCACCTATTCTAATGCTTTATTAAACCAAAATACAGAAAACATTTGTACTATAAATAGTGAAGAAAAAACAATACATACATGATAAATTTTACAATTTTAAATTTTAATTCTGCAAAAATGCATCAAGTGTAGTTTGTCTTTTGTCTTTTGATTTTGGTACACCAGTTATATCAGCAAGTCTATGATGACTTTTATTAAATGGCTGGCTTTTAATTTTATCCAGCAAAGCAATTTTACTTGAAAGTGTAAAATCATTTCTTGGCAAAGATTTAAAAATTTTAAATAAAATCTACATTGTAAATGAATATCACTAGGTACAGTAATGGTAAACTCTTAGGCCAGCTGCAAACTAGGCAATGGCATCGACTGCGATCTGACGTCAGATACAATTTCTCTAGTCACGTGACCATTTCAAAAGACATCGCTGGATATGATCTTTGAGGAGGTTGTTAAATCGAGGTCACTCATGACGTTGTTTTCATAGCCAATCAACATTTCTTAAACATCTGTTAGCATTTTTCGAGCATTTGTTTACCTATCGAATAATGCGACGTACAGAGAAGACATGCCAATGCTGGCTTCCATTGAACTGCATATTCATTTTATCTTTATATATTGTACATATTTTATTAATGAACTGTTCACAAAAGAATAAAATTATGACACAAACAAAAAGTTTGTTTTTTTTATTAATTTCAATAGTGATTAAATTTCTCAGTTCTAGTAGAATGAATAGCTGTTTTATTCTCCAACCAAATATTTGTTAGCATTTAAATCATTGCCATTCACCTTTAGATAATGTGAATTTTTCTTTCTATATAAATTTTATTATTGTATTATTTAAATTTTTGATTCAAATCACATCATTAAATGTAAAAATGAAAAAATTTGGTTTAAAATCTCAAATTTATTTAATAAATGTAGATTATCTGACAAACATATAATTCATCCTACTATTACTATACTTGAAATCAACTACGTTTAGTGCTTTAATTGATTTCATCTGACAAACTACAACAATATCCAAATATGCATGCCCAACTTTCCAAAGTTTACACTGCGCATGTCTCATCGCACCAAATATCTAGCATGTTTGATGATAGGAAAGTTGCTTGCTCCGCCTCTTTTTCATCGGAGGTGACGATGTCACTGCAACGAGTATGCAATGACAAGTCGTGTATGATTTTGGTACGACGTCGAAAGTGACCAGATTGCTGCAATATCGACTAGTTTGCGGCCGGCCTTAAGCAGATGCATATTTGCTAGATGCACTATGATCTGATTCACATCATGCTAATGTGACCAGATTGCTGCAATATCGACTAGTTTGCAGCCGGCCTTAAGCAGATGCATATTTGCTAGATGCACTATGATCTGATTCACATCATGCTAGTGTTGACAAATATTAGTGTATGTAGTGTTGACATACTTTCAGAAAATCTCTAAAATATGTCAACAATTGCTAAATTCCTTTTCTGCTACTGTCTCAATTAAACAAAAAGTTGTCCCAATTAAGCATTTAAATTATGTATTAGTTTATTAGTTTGGTTTCTGTTCTTTGAGATTTGACCCAATTAACTGGAATCTACTATATATATAGAATTCTTGAGATTTGGCCCAATTAAGCAGAATCCACTATATATATATTGTGATTTCTCAAAAAAGTGGTTGCCTTAATTAACTGGTGGCTCAATTAAGTGGAATTGACTGTATATATTTTCAAACTTTGTTTGAAAATTACAAGTGTCCTTTTTTATATGGATCTGAGGATTAATTCTGCCATTATGCATGCTATTGGGCCTCTTATCCAGGCATCTGCTGAAAGATCTTCCCATCAAAAGCAAAATACAAGTTGTAGGAGATTAAGGTCGCTATATCTCTTAACATGTCCACAAACTAGTCTGAATCAGAAAGGTTTTCAAAAAGAAATCAATACAACTCTAAATATGTAGGTAAAAGGATGAGAGAGGAATAGAATTTTTCAAAATCCATTACTGCCATAGTTTTGTTGTTCTGAGATGTGTTTTGAATTTTTGAATTAATTGTTGTGATAATTCTAATATGTAATCATAATCAATGAGCTTTTGAAAGCACCATCTTGCAATTTTAGTCTTTAAGTTAATCAGTGGCAACCTTATTTTATCAACTACAGGTCTACATGAGAGAGATGATTTGTGTTTTAATGAACACAAATAGCCTTGAACATGCAGGTTTGTGACTGTCCTGATCTTAAAGTATTATGGAAAGGTCTTCTTCCTAATTAATCTCCCTACTTTATTCACAAGCATAGTTGGCATTTATTTTGGATTTCTATTGCTCCTAATTCTACAACATAATATTGTAGCATATCATTTATACTTCTCTTCTGTTAACCAGTTTTTTGAATTATCATCTCTGATAATATTATTTAGCTTATTCTATCTTATCCATTCTAATGTTCTATTAATTAATAAGCACTCTCTTCTAGATAGCATTTCATTAGCTTTTTCTTATGTTAGGTGCAAACATAAGAAAAAGCTAATGAAATGCTACTTTCAATCTTATTCTTTCTTTATCTAAAATATCTAGTGGTTGTATTGTAAAAAGTGTCCCCAATGATACAGGAGTTAATACAACCATTAGTGTCTAACATAATTCCTAAATGTCTTCTCATCAAAATTTTAGCTGGAGACTTATTAGTTACAGTAAGACTCCATTTAACACAGGGATACGTTTCAAGGAAACAGAGTGCTAAATTAAACAGCATTAAACGAGATAATTTTAACACGTAAATAATGGGGATAGGTGAAACAGGACAATGAATAAAAAATATATACATAGCATTTTTTTTAATTTTATTTTGTAACATGTATTATTACTATTCTATTACATTAATTATAGACATTTTTTATTGCTAATATCGATTTGTATTACATATATTATTACTATTATATTACATTAATTATAGACATTTTTATTGCTAATATCGATTTGTATTCAGTCATTCATGAAAATATTCCTAAAATTAGAAAACAAAAAGTTTTTAAGAACAAAAAGCAGTAATCAGATTGCAGTAAACTATAAATATTGATGAAAGAAAAACGTTCTAACTTCAAGAAATTATAATTTAAAGTGGCAGCATTCAGGTTAAAACTAAAATAAGATAATTGCTATTTTTATTACTATAAAATAACATTGATGACTGATCATAAATACAAACTCTAAAAGCAGCAGACTTTCGTATGTACTGTACTGCATGATATCAAATGCACTGTGAAACAGCATAGGAGTATCAATGCAACAAATTCCTGTGATTTTGGATTTATGTAAGAATAACGGTTTGAAAAACCACACCAAAGTGAATCAATAAAAATATAAAATTAAAAAAAACCGCGTTATATCGAAATAGCGTTAAACGGGGAAGCATTAAGCGAGGTCTTACTGTATTTTAGAAGGAGCCTAACACATTGTAGCATTGAATTGTACCATAAGCTAGAACTCAAAAGGATCTATAATTGGGGTAAGAAACATGGATATAGTATGAATTTTATGAAAAAAATTTACATTTATTTGACGCGTGGCACGGTAACATAAAATTGGCGACAAGGATTTCAAGCCAAAGGATATACCGCTGAAAGGAAGACAGATAAGCAAATGGATACTTCAAGTTAACTTTGTGGATTACCACCATTCGACCCGCAGGGACCATTGGCTGCTATTCGTTGGGATCGTTGGAAACACGACCTGGAACAATATTTGATAGCGATAAATATTTTTAATCAATCTCGAAAATGGGCTATTTTACTTCATCAGGGAGGCGAGGCGTTACAAGATATTGTAGAAATTTTGGCGAACCCTGGCCAAACGTATGATGAAACGTTAGAAAGTTAGATGCCTACTTTAAACCATCGCTAAACGTAATTTATGAGACGAACCAGTTCTTACAGGCAGCTCAAGAATGTAATGAAACTATCGGTGCCTTTGCGAGTCACTTGCGACAAAGTGCGAAAAACTGCCAGTTTGGCGATTTACTTGAACATGTGGTTACAGTACAAATCGTGAACAAATGTTATAGCTCTATACTTCGGAGGAGACTTCTATGAGAAGTAGATCTTATACTAGAAAAAACTCTGCAGATCGGACGTAATCATGAAGCAAGAGCATTTGAATCCAGACAAGCACAAGATGGCAAATTTTTCTCTCTTAAAGAGGAAGGAATCGCCGTTGATAATTTAGTGCTGAGATCGAGGAGAGATTGCTGTAAGAAACATATTCCAAAGAACAACAGTACAAACGACGAAGCACCCCAGCTAAATTTCACCTGCACCAGATGTGGGAAAAAGGGGCATGCAGGACCGTTTCCAATACTTGTAAACTTTGGTTTTCTGTCCTTTGTTATTTGTGTTATGCCAGTTCGTACATGTTGAGCCGCTTTAGCTGTCCTGTCCACCGCTCATCCCGACTGTTTTGTTGTGTCCTGTTGTACTGGTTTCACCAAATTGAGTTGGATAAAGTCCAGAGCGTTCACCACATTCAGCATAGAATTGGGTGTCTACAGATATAAACATCTATTCTTTGGGATTTCATCGGCACCGGAGATATTCCAACACCTAATTCAGCAATCTCTAGCGGAATTAGAAGGAGTTAGGAACATCCAGGATGACATACTAGTTTTTGGCAGGAGTACCAGCACACTCGAGACGATAGTTCAGTGGAGAAATAAGTCCGCAAAAACAACCTTCTATGTTGTACGAGGGGCAAAACACAACCTGTTAGGTAAAAGAACCTCAGTTGAATTGGAATTGGTAAGCCTACATGTAAATACAGTGATGGACTGTAAAGACCCATTATCGTTAATTGTAAAATTCCTAGAATGTTTTAACAAACTGGGCAAATTAAAAAACTACCAACAACACATTCATTTAGATAAGACGAAACTGCCGATCGCCCAAAAGTTTAGAAGACAACCGTTTAAACTGAGAAGTGAAATAGAAGCAGAAATTCAACGGTTGCTATCGCTAGACGTCGTTGAAAAAGTCGATGGTCTGACACAGTGGTTGAATCCAGTTGTACCTGTGAAAAAGTCAAATGGCAGTTTACGACTGTGTTTGGATATGCGGAGAGCCAATGAAGCAGTTTGTCAAACTAATTATAATCTGCCTACCTTCAAGGAAGTAATAATGGAAATGGAGGGCGCAAAGATAATTTCAAAAATCGACCTGAATTCTGGGTTTCACCAAATTGAGTTGGATAAAGTCCAGAGCGTTCACCACATTCAGCATAGAATTGGGTGTCTACAGATATAAACATCTATTCTTTGGGATTTCATCGGCACCGGAGATATTCCAACACCTAATTCAGCAATCTCTAGCGGAATTAGAAGGAGTTAGGAACATCCAGGATGACATACTAGTTTTTGGCAGGAGTACAGAAGAGCACAATGAAAGGCTTATAAAACTAATGGAACGGCTATCACAAAAAGGGCTGACAGTAAATGCGGATAAATGTCAGTTTTGCACAGCGCAAATTGAATTCATGGGCCACAAGTTGAACGGGAGTGTCACCAACGGAAACAAAAATCAAAGAGGTGATGAAGTTGAAACCACCTTCTACACCGTCAGAGGTCAGATCTGTACTTGGACTGATAGGATATTGCTCTAGATTTTATACCTAACTACGCGAGTAAAACAGAGTTGCTACGCTAGCTGACAAGACAGAATGTCAAGTGGAAGTGAACCCCAAAACACAATAAGGCATTTGAAAAATTAAAGCGAAGTTTGGCAAATGCGACTACGTTAGCCTATTACCATCATGCTTATCCAACGACCCTAGTAGTAGATGCCTCACCGATCAGCTTGGGAGCTGTATTGCTCCAGACAGCCAGGTACAGGGAGAAGACCAGTCGCATTGGCTAGCAGGCTTTTGACAGACGTCCAGAAGCAATATAGCCAGACTGAGAAAGAGGCATTGGCAATCATCTGGGCCTGTGAAAATTTCTATTTTTATCTACTAGGTACAGAATTTGTGATCGAAATGGACCACAAACCGTTAGAGATTCTATATACAGCAAATTCCAAACCATCGGCAAGAATTGAGAGATGGGTACTACAGTTACAAATGTTTAGATACAAGGTAAAATACATAAAAGGCTGCAATAAGGCTGCATTGCGGATAGCTTATCAAGGTTAACGATAACACAGTCAGGCTCGCAACAAGATGCTAAAGATGTGGCCTATATTGATGCAATCGTCAAAGATTCGTTACCACATACGGTTACTCTACAGGACATCATCGAAGCGAAGGACGAACATTATCAAAAGTTATGTGATGCTATGTACTCTGGGAAAAAGGAAGAGGTAGAGGAGCCGTATAGAAGAATATTTAATGAACTTGCATGTGCAAAAGGAGTCACTATCTGGGGAACAAGGATCATAATACCCCATACGCTGAGAGATAGAATCATCTCCCTGGCACACAGCGGACACCAAGAGATCATCAGGACGAAGCAAAGGCTCAGAACAAAGGTCTGGTGGCCAAATATTGACGCGGAGATTGAGGCTTCAATTCGCTCTTGCTTACCGTGCCAAGTGGTAAAGACAATTGTGAAAGAGGAAACAGTTGTCCCGACAGAGTTACCATCAGGACATGGAAACACCTGGCAGCAGATATATGTGGACCATTCCCGGATGGAAGTCACGTGATTGTTTTGGTGGACTATTATTCAAGATGGCCAGAGGCTCACGTGACGAAGAATATAAGTTCCAGGGCAATAATCGATTGGTTTGAATTGATATTTACACTATTTGGATATCCAGAACAATTGACTATGGACAATGGTTGACAATTTACTGCGAACGATTTTGAGTCATTTTTTTAAATTTATCGAATTTTTGTGTAAGAGACTAAAGACTGTGTGACTGTGTGCTGGACTAAAGACTTTGAATAACATCATCTGGCCGATCTATTGATTGAGGGCTGAATTTCCTGAAATCATTGTTTATGTCGAACTCGGAGCAGCGATGGCGAATCTTGTATCAACTAACACCACCATACTGGCCACAGGCCAATGGAATGGTTGAGAGACTGAATGGTTTGTTCCAACAAGCGATACAAGCCTTGGTGATAGAAAAGAAAAACTGGAAGCAAGCTATAGGCCCATTCCTGTTCACCTATTGCAACACACCACACCCGGGAACAGGAAAATCACCTGCAAAATAGGGAATTGAATGATGGGCTGCCTGGGCTAGGTAGCGACAGCAAGGACGTTAAAGATAAAAGACTGGAGATGTTCGACTTGCATTATAAGAACAAATATTGTAAGAGTGCTAGCAAACAACCAAGTCTACAGGTGGGAGACAGTGTTGCTTAAGAACCAGAGCCGGAAGAAACTCACACCAAACTACCAGCCAACGCTATATAGGGTAGTTTCTCTGAGAGGGTGTAGAATGAAAATTCAGCACCCAGAAGGATACTTAGTTACAAAGCACTTATCGCACTTGAAGAAGTTCGGATCTCAGAAGGAAGGGGAAGTTGTTATGTCTGCCGGTAAAGGAAAAACTAACCACGAGGGGGTATATGCCGAGGGACGAGACGACGCAAGATTTGAGGAGGTTTTGGTTTTGTTTTAAGAGCGATAGATGCCATTATGTATGTACCAGGTAGAACGCCAATAAAGGTTGTTGGTTAGTTGGACTAGTTGTCACATTATTTGACACATGGCACGGAAACAAAAAACTAAGTTTGAATGTGAAACTCCATCTCTTAGTCAACAAGAAATTCCATCAATGAATGAAAAGACACATGAAACTGTTAATAGGTTTCCTATACCTTTTAGGTTACATAATAGTAGGATAATAAAGGAAACTCTTAAATCTGCTAATAAATATTGCACTTACAAAGACCCCCCACAATCTTTAGCCTGCTTTGAAATGATAAAGAGAAATGAAGCAATGATTATAATTCAAGTGTGTACACCCATACCTCGCTTTATGGCCTAGATACGTTCTGGAAAAGTTGACCGTAAAGTGAAAAGCCGTATAACGAATCAATTATTTTGATACAAATTCAATTGAATCTGTTCCAATTTTTTATAAAATAATATAGTTTTTAGTTCATAAAGTATTTTATTCTTTCTATTTCCTATAAAAATGCTTACATAAAAATAAAAGCACAAAACAAGTAATAATAAACAGAAATTCAAAAAATAAACATATAAATTAAAAAAACAAAAGAAATCATATTCACATATGTATATACAAAAGAAGCCACTTATTGTAATTGCGGATATTGTTATCAAACATTTAATGTTATCAAAATTTACGGTCCCAAATCATCCATATTAAAATGCATTATGAAAACTCCATTTATAATAATCAGATATACGACTATAATATAGCATATTTAAAACTAAAAAAAATATCGCAGACAATGCTAAAATATTGGTTAAATCTATTAAAATAAAAACATTATTTGTTAATCGTTCATTTATTGTTTCGTTTTCACCGAAATTTAGGCAAAAACTGAGAAAATACAAAGATAAAACACTTGTTCTCCATTTAAAATAATGTAGATTCAACTTAAGTGTAAAATACGAAGATAAAACACTTGTTCTCCATTTAAAATAGTCAGATTCAATTTAAGTGGAAAAATCTGATTTGTGTACATTTTTTAATTAATAAATATTAATCAATGTAAGTTTTTGATTTAATAAGTTCATACAGACAAATATGACTGCTTTTCGAAACTTTGTGATGCCTTTAAGTAGTTTCACCGCACATCTCACCTTTACGAATGGCGTGGCATTGCGGTTGCCAGATCTGGTGATTTTTAATGTTTTTTTTTATGACGAAATATATAATTTAAAATTGCTGATATAGTGATTTAGCGACAATAATTGCCTTTATTGAAAAAAATTTTAAATTATTTTTGATATAATAATTTCTTATTATTGCTCCAGTACTTTATGATTTTCCATAAACTGGAATTGACAACATTAACTATAGTGTAAATCATTTCACTTCACTTTTTGGCTTAATTGATTA